>CABEEJ010005386.1:0-50841 GCA_901482245.1 Timema douglasi | reverse complement strand
TAATATATAAACTAAAGGAAAAACTAATATAATTTTATAAATGAAAGTCGAAAACTAAGGGCCTAAAACCCTGACCACTTTACACTTAGTCTCCCCGTTACTGTAAATACAGTTTAACATTATAGTGACACTTTAAAACATGCGATCATCGATGCGGGCTATAGATTTATATTAAATGAAGAATGTGTTAAAATAAAATAAGTTAAATGGAACTGCGTTTAACATTTAAATTTGAAATTTTACTTTGTTTATTTATTTTTTAAGTTTTATATAAAACCAATACTATGCTATTTTCAACGGAACGTACTTTTTATATTTTCACACGAGATATCTCGAACGCATCATCGAACAAAGCACTGCAATCCTCTTTAAAATTCTCTGTAAACCAATTTTAAAGCAAGAAATATTGCGTAGGTTGTAGAGTAAACAAGAGATACAGAACGAAGGAAAGAAGATCACGAAAATACCAAATATCTCTTTCCTCAACATGGCTATCAGTTTTCTTTCCCCAAGCGCCCCTATAATCGATGTTAAGAACATGGATAAAGTAATAACGTTGCATTGAAAGAGGGACACGTTGTTTGTTATGGAGATTCGCGGTGGGTTTAAGACGTAGACGGCATGTCTGAACTCACTCCAGACATCCATTAAACTACTCTGATAGCCAAAATGAGCTTATATCCTCGTAATGCTCAATACCATAAAAATACTAAATTAATCAAAAGTGTCTCGATTTATTTTTTATTTATTTTTTGCGACACGTCCCACTACTAATCCTGTGACTATCCTCACATCTATACTCTTTTTTTTTTAAGCACCGCTTCTTACTACCAGTTCTGGTTGTATACACCTTTGTCCTCATTACGCTAATAGGTTAGGAATGAGGAAAGTTGAATTTAGCGTAATTGTACTAGCATTTGCATAGCAAAATTAGGAAACAATTTAGGTGAAAATCCACCCTCAATACACCCGACCGGGATCGAACACTGATCTTCCCAGTCATCGGTAGTCCAGACTATTGCGAGTGTGATGCCTTAGACCATGTGACCACCAAAGTGGGTCACAGGTTTGTGCTAATATAAATAGCAATTAGGGAGATAAGATTTGAGAAGAAATCCACCCACATTTGCATGGAGGTAAAGTGTAAAATTATTTAAAGGAAAACACCCTCAATGCACCTGGCTGAGATTCGAAACTACGGCCTGACAGCATAAAAACAAACCAGAGGACGTTGATACCTTAGTTCGTCTTACCACCAATTCGGGTCTTTAATTTACAACTAGATACATAAGTGCTGATTTATTTTCATTATGTTTTGGATATGCATGGCATTTTAACACCTGGAAACTTAGATCAATAAAATACTCTTACCCAGTCTCAATTGAGCATCCTTTTGTCCTTCAAAGTTTGCAGGCAAATATGTAATGGTAGCACCCACGACAGAGTTACAACTTATTGAAAAAGATAATACTCTGATAATGTTTAAATTCATTTGATGTATTGGAAATCTAGCAATTCTCACTTAATAAAGCTAGTGTCAGAAGTTAAATACTTGTGTCATCAGAATTTATTTTTAATTTTAATTTGTTAACATTGCGTCTTACTTCCCGTTGTGGGTTATACACTTATGTACTAACTACGTTAGTAATTTTATAGGTATTAGGAAGGTTATATTTATAGTATATGTACTCGAATTTGCGTGAAGAGAGAGAGAGAGAGAGAGTGAAAAACTAATTTTTAAAAACCACCCCCCAGAACATCCAAACGAGATTCGAACCTCAAGCTCCCCATCATCGGCAGTCTAGTCTTGTGTGACAGTATTGCGTTCAGACCATGCGGCCACTGAAGCAGTTTTTTTTAAATATTATAGCTATTTACAAAATTAATACAATATTTCGTTACACAAGTCTATATGTTGGTATTTAAGAAACGTTATACAGTGTGAAGTAATTTTAACATTGGTATAACTAGAAATAGGATTCTCAAATACTATATTCCTCCAATCCTATGGTATTCGACCGATTTAAAGTTTATGTTAATCTCAAAAAAATTATTTAGGACACAACTATAAATACCTTGACGTTAAATAAGATATTCAAGCAATTATTGTTAAAAGGAATTATATAAAAGTGTGAAGTTGTGAGCGTTACAAAATAACCACAAAAAAAATGTACTAATATAATTGATTTACTAAAAAAAAAGAGTTATTTTTAATATGTATGATGCAATAGATATGAAAAAAACAAAATAGTATTTGCCAGTGACACCAAGCTTAACACAAACTTTTTTTTTAAACTAGACATTAAATATTTTCGCTTTTACTAAAATGATCATACACCTTTAAAAATTCGAATTTGGATTCTAGATTTGAATAAAAACATAAGATTCGGGATCAAAATTCGAATTCGAGAAATATAAGATTCAACCAATCCCTAGATTTAGCTCACTTCGGTGAATGACTCGTCTAAGAATTCAATCTTGCAATCCTCAATGATTGGTCTCTTATTCTTTTTTATTATTTCCTAAAAACAAAAATTCCCTCTTACCAACTTTGGTGTCCGCATGGTCTAACGCACTGCCGATGATGGGTATATCAAGGTTCGAATTTCTGTCAGATGTAATGAGGAAGTTTTTTCTAAAATTGTTTTTCCACTCTCCCTCCACGCAAATGTGGGGACACTTAATTTAAATATAACCTTCCGACACCTTAAAACAATTAGCGTAATTAGTACATAAGAATATAACCCGAATGGGTAGTAAGACATGGTGCTAAAAATATCTCCCATTTGTTATGCCATGTGATTGAAATGTGTTTTCTATATTATGACGTAAAAATAACTTATAGTTTATAAAAGTAATATGACTTATAGTTTTTAAATAAAGTTATGCTAAATATGTCCGATAAATTAGAGAAGTATATATACAATAAAGTAAAAAACTTCAATTAGGTGATCACATATGACCAAAACCTCCCTCACCCTCACCATCAACCCCAACCACGAATCTGCCACCCCTCACGAACTACTTAAAGATTTAATATAAACTAAAATAAGTGCACAAAACAATCTGGCGATAGTTTGTGTTTTATTTCGTTTGATAGTATGAACTTCAATGAAAATATAAAATACTAGACCCTTCCCCCTTCCGCCCCCACCCCCGCATTATTATTTTCAACACACATATTGAAGAATCATAGACTCTACCATAAAATATGAGTGACTATCGACATTTTTAAGAGGAATAAATTAAATTTTCAAAAAAATAATTAAATTTTCAAAATAAAATATATCCTATGCTACTCGCTGATAATTTAGCTTTATATTGGTGAAAGAATTTTTAAAATTGGTCCAGTAGTTTGAGTTTATTCATTACAAACAAAAATTAAAACTTTCCTCTTTATAATATAAGTGTAGATTTCTACTTACCATATGTTACAAAGTAAAGTTACACACTAAATTGCATACGAACCAAATTGGTTTTGGGATGTGGTGACAAAAGAAAACTCATATAAATACCAATTAAGTACAAATGATTGGATTAATTGGGTCAGCAAAAACTATGTCATGGGTAAAGTATTCTAAAATATAATGAGAACAATAATTTTACCCGTTGTTCTATGTGGGCGTGAAACGTGGTCTCTTTAATTATATGACTAAAAACCAATTCAGAATGTTCGAAAACAAGGTGCTTAAGAAGATATTTGGTCCAAAAAGAGATACGGCTACTTGTAATTGGAGGACGTTACATAATGATGAGATACATACCCTCTACTCATCACAAGACATTGTTAAAATAACCAAGTCTTGTAGATAATGGTTGGGCAGGACATGCAGAGCGAATGGGAGGATAATTAAAACCTTGTCCAGGGTACTGACTGGCTAACCCAATGGGAAGAGACCATTGGGAAGTCCAAGACACAGATGAGAGGGTAAACTTAAAATGTACCTGAAATAGAAGGGTGTAATGAGGTTGAATCTATAGAAATAGTTCAAGAGAGGTATAGGCTGTATATACTATTCTAAGTTCGGCAATGAACTCTCGAGTTCCTAATGCCTTGGAGTAAGTGATAAGTAGTTATGTGATTATTATTTAAGAAATATAATTTACTGATGAACTATTTATAAAATTTAACTACTCACTCTGAATAAAGAGTATACTTTATAGATTGTACAGTATAATATTTGGGGATGTATTTATGGAGTGGGAACCAAATATAAACTCACCACTGATTAAAAATGCAAACATTCCTCTTCGAGATTTAATACTAAAACATTTGGAGT
The DNA here is from genome assembly GCA_901482245.1 of Timema douglasi. Lineage (NCBI taxonomy): Eukaryota > Metazoa > Arthropoda > Insecta > Phasmatodea > Timematidae > Timema > Timema douglasi. Next base: position 46,561 of record CABEEJ010005386.1, on the reverse strand, counting down.
TACGCTTTTTATATTTAAGTTATAAGAAAAGGGGTGGGTGGCTTAGGAATAAAATTTTGCGGAAGAATTACAACCAAACTAACAGACTATGTTCCAACCACTTTCCGCTCAAACTTTTTTTTTTTTACTTTTCCTTTTGAAGTAAATCCCAAGAAAACTAGGCAGGAATAAGAAAGATTTAAAATTCGAAGAATAAGTATTTTGCCTCGTGTGTGAGGGATTCAGGCAACTTTTTTTTCTGAGAGTCCACACTAATACTTCTACAATTAAGAGTTATATTTAAGGTTGTTATCCACATAGGTGATCACGCAGGTTTAATGTCAAGTTCATCTAATCTGGTTTTCCGGTAGCAAAAAGATTTTGGAGCTCAAATTCTGATCGAGTATACTGAGGGTGGTATTCATGCATTGTTACCAATTTAGTGGAAAAATATTGCGTTTAAGTACTAATTACGTTAGGGATTTTAGGAAATATTATAGGGAGAAACACCCATTTGCGTGGTTGGAGAGTATAAAACAATTTTGAAAAAAAAATATCAGTACACCCGACCAAGAGTCGAGCATCGATCTTTTCATCATCAGCATTTAATCCTACTGTGAATGTAGTGCTTTATACCACACGAGGATAATGAAGACATTTCGTAAGGATGCCTCTCGAAATAATTCTTGCAATTGGTGTGAGAGCTAAGGACTAAGTTAAACAGTTTACTTAATTACACATTTTATCCAAGTAAAATATTAAAACTATCAGTCAAACATGATCATAACAAAGATTACTTTTTATTTACTTGTAAAAAAAATTAAAATAAATACGATTAGAATTATTGTTCCTGAAATATGTATTCATTTATGAAAAATATGTTTCTTTTAAGATCTGCCTCTTGTTTTTTTGGTAGTTTTATTGTTTATAAATATGTGTTAGATAGTTACTAAAAAAACAGGTAGATTTTGGTAACTAAACTCACTCAATGTTCTAAATGGTATAAATAAAACATCCCACTTATGGTTGGTCTTATGACTCCTGGATAAATATTAATTTGGCCAATAAATATTTTTATCTGGTCGGTAAGATGAAAGTGCATCTTATGACTGCCATATAGCATTTATTTGCCAGATAAAATGTATTTATATATCACATTTTTATCAGGTGGTTTAAGTACCTGATATATTTTATCTGAAAATGATAATGGGCGTTGCCATAGTGACACGTTGTTTTTATGAGGTTTCAACTATCAGAATCTGTTTTTAGGTTAAAATCTTGGTCCGAGTGTTTAGTAGGCAAAGACCCAGGTTCTTCTAGCTATATATAAAGTTAGAACATTTAATTCACACTTTTAAAAAACCGACATGCTATTTGTACAAAAATAGTTATATAAGAACAAATTATTTAAATGTGAGTATAATAAATAATGTACCAATCTATTGAGCATATTTTGGCAGACACTGAAATTAGTACTTGCAATACAACCTAGTTTCTGCACCCACGTGACGTCATCTGTTTACCCGCACTCGTTTATTCACCCTTATTTAACAAATTTTTGAGCGTTATAGCCATTAGCCAAGTTGTAGTGGTAGTAGCAGGGTTTATACGCATGCGCGCACCAGTAAAAACAGTACCCCCCTTGCGTTTTCTGCATAAAAATATATTTATCCGGCAGATAAATTCCATTCATAATACGCGTAGAATATTAAAGTGGTTGATAGCCTTTATCTGGTTGCTAACTATCACCTCCCAATCGCTATATCTATCCGGTAGTCATAAGACCGGCCCTTAGTGGTAAGATTTAAAGGAAATCTAAATTCAAACAAAATACATTATCGACTTATACGCTCCTTCTCTTTTGGATTAAATAATCTTTATATCTAAATAAAATATTACGTGCATTAATGGCGGGACTGTAGTTTATGGGATTAGTCTGTTAATGCTGCACGTAAAATGTTGACATTTATTGAGGTATAAAATATTATAAAATGTTCTTTTTATTAATCATTTATAGACTTTTTCTAAAAGTATGTTTTCATGGGCATCTAAAAATGTTTACTTTCAGAAAAAAATAGGTATGTCATAAATGCTGCTAATACACGTAACCTATAAGTGAATTAATATAGTAATAACAATAACAAAAATAATAATTGTAATTGTAATAATAGTTATTAGTATAGTCATTATCACCATTCTAGTGCTGCGTTTGACAGTTTAGTCCATCCACAATATTATTATGTACAGTCATGTTAAAATCCAAATAACCTTAAACAACTACAAACCCAATCTGGGGTTCAATTATCGGTCCTGGCATTGATGTATGTGTTTGACAGACCCTTCCTTCACCTTTGACAAGACTTTTATTAATCAAAACTTGTAAATGTGGGGTATGCCAGGCCTCCACCATGGTTCGGATACCATGTTAAACTGTAGGTCCTCCATTTCATCTCACAATCACCCCTACCATTATACATTAGCGTAAGTGCGTATAATCCGAACGGGTAATAAGACATGGTGCTAATAATAATAATAATATTAATAATAATGTTTGTAGAATTCAATGTAAAAAAATTTTTAAGGTGAAAAAGAACTTTAATGTTTAATAAAAAGACTAATTGAAATGGAAATTGTCAATTTAACATTACTTAGCAGTTATATTACACAACCCATGTTGAGTATAAATTATTAAGTAAACAAAGACATTAAATGGAATAAGTTTAAAATGTCATTGAACCAACATATAAATTAACACACATTAAAAACTTTAAAAGACACATTAAAATGTGAGTCATTAGACAAAAAACATATTACAATAAAATTGTGGATTAACCAGGCTATATTAAAGAATTGTTCATGACTAGGATAATATTTGTAGTTGTACAATTGAAGCAGTGAAGTTAAATAAGTTAAGTTTGAAAAATTTACAATATGAAATAGTCGAGATTAAAAATGTTTAATAAATTTATAGGTTATATGATCGAATTCATTTCCTTAACTGAGTCCCTTGCTCCTTTTGTAGGCTTCGTAGAGAACGCCCGTAATTTAACGATGTAACATGTTTCGACGCTCTACGGCGTCATCCTCAGACATGAACTACAGCCTGAATATGGTGTTCTAGTTGAAACACAACGTCAATAATAATAATAAATATTTGGGCTTAGCTATAACATTGAATCACAAAGAATCCAGATATAGCTAAAACCTATCCTTACAAGACTTATTTATTTGTAAAAGTGCTCATAATTTACAGGCAATAGGTGTTGGAACATTAGATAAACATTTAGTTTCCAAAATATTGTATTAAGGCAAATTAAATGAGAACTATTTTTAAGAATTTTAAATATATCAATAGGTAATTTATTTACATTAGAAGGTAAACTTGAAGTTTAATTTTACGTACTTTGCGTCTTGCATCTGTCTGGGCTATCTACATATTTTAAACTAATGGACTAACGATGAAAAAGGTGTACTTTATAGAAGGTGTAGCCATACTAACGTGGAAGTATATAGGGGAGTTATTTGTAGAAACAAAATGATTAAATAGACCCAGCCAATATTTTAAACTCTCTCTTTGATTCTATATGAGACTGATGCATATTTCCACCAACCCACATGTAGGATTAATTTTAAGTTTAACATATATAGTTCTAAAAAGAGCGTCACTAAAGTGCCAGTGGTGTGAAATAAATATGAACCCAGTTTTTTGTAATTTAATGACTTTTTTTAAAACATTTTGAACATACATACTAACAAAACAATCCCCTACTTTCTTCGGAAAGGGAAAACATTACCTTAAATCGATTTGGAATAAGTGAAACTCATCTAAAAAAAATCGCGGGTTTCCCATCCAAAGTATTCTCAAATTGGTCGAGGAATATTTGGATATGTTGTGATTGTATGTTGGCATGTCTTGGGGGTAAGGGTGGGGGAGCTTTAATACCGTAAATCGCTGGTAGAAGCGAAAGGGTAGCTGGAATGTTAAAGGGTGTGAGTGGAGAAGATCTTACAGAGGGCATCGTATAAGTTAGCAATAGTCGTAAAGTGTCGATCTTTATGGCTGGGTTCGGACAAAACCACCTCTCTTAAGGGAAGGAAACAGAGGATGGAGCAAGGGGGTGAAGGCCTCACAACTCAAAGTATTGCAATCTTACCCCAACAACAGAGAATATATGGTAATATTGCCCACAAAATAATATTGGTTCTACAAGATACTAAGCCTATGGCAGACAATTTAAGGGGGAGTTTTCAATCTGTGAAATTTCTATTTCACAAACGATAAACCATTAAATTAGATACATGATTACTCTTCAATTTAAAAAAACCCCATCAAAATTGTGTTTTTCGTAAAAGAATACTTCATTTGACAAACACTTATAGGAAGGCTTTTTTTTTGTCTAGCATCGCGTCTTATTACCTGTTCATGTTATACGCATATATACTAATTACGCTATTGAGCTAGGGTTCAGGAAGGTTGAATTATGGAGGAAGTGTACCCATATTTGTTTAAAGAAATATAGTTGAAAACCATTTTGGAAAAATCACCCTCAGTAAAACTGACTGGGATTCGAACCCGGATCTTCCTCTGATCGCCAGTCTAATCTAACACGATAGTGACGCCTTAGACCATGCGGCCTACAAAGCAGGTTCATGGGATACTGATGAGTAAGTTAGAATGTAAATTAAATGTAGTCACATGTTCGTGGAGAGAGAGAGAGAGAGAGAGCGAGAGAGAGGAAAAGAGTGGGAAACAATTTAGGAAACACCACTTAATCGGTATTAGAACCCATAACTCCCCACAAACAGCCAATCAGGCTAAATAGGTATTGTATTTAGTAGGTGAGACCACTGATGTCATTTTTTACACCAAACAATTCCCCTTCCCCACACCCTTTTTCAAAGATTTATCATATGATGATCTCACCCAACTTAATTCAACAGTTGTCAAACGAAGATTCCACGATGAAACGTTTGGTTACAGCTTTTTACGTATATAAGCCGTACAAATTAAACTTGTCACATATTAGAATATGATTACTTTTACCTGTATTGACACTGCTAAATAGTATATAATGTGTAAATTAAAGGGGTTTTTTTTAAAAAAAGATGAGCAATTATAAAGGGTAAAACACGTAATTGTCATATTCCGACCCAAAGATAACTTATTGAATCACACTGATAATTAAAAAAAAACAGTATACAGTCAGATCATAAAAATTTAATAGGGCTTTTAGTAGAGTTAAAAACACGTGTACAGTTCCATCTTCTCTTCATTCATCACCAAAATATAATTAAATGGCACCCGCCTCGGTGGCGTAGTTGGCTAACGCGCTTGTCGTGTTGAGCTCGACTGCCGAGGACGGGGAGATCGAGGTTCGAATCTCGGTCGGGTGAACTGGGGGTGGTTTTTCCTAAATGGTTTTCCACTCTCCCTCCACGCAAATGCGGGTTCACTTCCTCTAATTCAACCTTCCCAATTCCTAATCCATTAGAGTAATTAGTACTTAAAGCGTATAAACCAACGGGTAGTAAGACGCGGTGCTAAATAATATTATTATTATTTAAATGGCGACCACCGACGTTTATGCAGGCATGACAGTGACGCAGCATATTTTGGAGCACGCAGTATATCTACAACACTACCAGGGTAACAAACAAAATTGAAAATAAATTATTAAATGTATCCATATTTGTGTGAAGGAAGTGTGTAAACACATTTATCTTAAAACCAAACTTAGTACATTGATGAGAGAGTGACGCTTTAGAACATTCTATTACTGAAGCGAGTAGATATTTTATTGAAAAGTTATTAACTTGTATGTGATAATTTACAAAAGAAGACGCTTTTTAAAAAAAATGTATGGTGGATAACTATAAACTGCTGCCGAAGTAAATTGTCATTTGCTGAAATTACACCCACCCTTGTGAATATTTTTGAAATTTGTAAGTTTTTGGCACATCAATTAAATATGTAAATTGGTTTGGCAGCACTGGGGGAATCGTTATCTAAAGGAATTGCTTCACACCTACTTCAGTGGCTACATGGTGTAAGACATTAAAAGGCCACATTACATGTCACTTCATTTTATTCATAATGCCGCCCTGTTCATGTACAATAAATTTTATCAACATTATAAATATATAGTTTAACTAATTATAAGTTTATGTATTTTTAGTAACCCATTAAGTAAAAGTGAATGGTTTCTTTTTTAGTTTAAAGTCTTTCCTTTTTATTCAATGAGTACATATTTCAATTTGTTTACATATTTATTAAATATATATTCACATGTTCAATAGAGTAACACTTGTTTTTAATGTATAAATTATCAAATATTTTACATAAGCCATTTTTTCTCTTTTTCTTGAGTTTGTTCTCCATGGGGCTTGGTTCATTTTTAAATCCAATTGTAGATATGTATTTAACAAGCATACTTAAAAATATATATCATTATTTAATAATTGGTATAAAATCTCTTAATAATGGAGTTTAAAAACTAAACGTATCAAGGGTTAATAAAAAAACTTCATTTTATTACATTGTAGGAATACAATTGGAGTTTTAGAATGTATAGTTTATAAATGATGAAGAGACATAGTTTACAGAATATGCAAAAAGGCCTCACCGAACACCTCAAAAGTCAACATTCGACCTAAGGACCGTAAGTGCCCCCTTGTTTAAGGTGTTCACTCGCAATAGACTGGACTGCCAAAAACGGGAATATCGGGGGTTCGAATCTAAGTCGGGTGTATTGAGGGTGGTTTGTCCACTCTCCCTCCACGCTAATGTGGATCCGCTTCTTCTAATTTCAACCTTATTCATCCCTAGCCCATCATCTTAATAATTATAAATGCGTCCTACCCGGATGGGTACTTGTACGCTGTACTTAGAAAAATAAAAAATTGCTTCACGTTAAAAAAAATATTGATAAACGCTTGAATTAAAGCCTTCCAAAAAAATGCCAAAAGGAAATTATGTTTTAGGCTTTAAGAATATCTTACCCGGTGAGGGGGAAAAAAACTTACAGAGTCCACATTATTAAAGGTCCGTTTCCTTTGAGTTGAATTCGTTCACCAGTACTTGTTATGAAATGTATTCGACCATTACATAATATTTCTCAAAGTAACTTCATCGTTTGTGTTATTTCCGAATAGGAAAAACTTCAAAGAAACCATTGTGTATTCGATTGAAATAATCTTTAAGACTGAGAAGACTTTAAATGATATAAAAATACTTGCTGCACTAGATTAATATCTTTGGAGTGTTATTCAAGTATTCAGTGAACACACACACAATTTATTCTTTGAAGTTCTCAGAAACATAAATATTATTCAAAGATGAGTCTTACTATTAATACTATTTTTATCAAACAGAAATCTAAAACAACTAAAATTATTTAAGCAATAATAATTATGACTAAAAAATTGTAATGACAATATAATTGGTGTCGTCATGGGTGTTTATTATTAATATAACTCTTCTTTTTTACATTCTCTCGACACCTTAGAGAGAAAGTATTGGTATCATCAAAAAACCGAACTCAAGATTTTAATAAAATGTGTCGAAGTTTCATGACCCCCTGAAACAAAAAAAAGTTGTTTTTGTGATGCCGTCTGTCTCTTTATTCCGGGCTAGACCAGAAAATGTTTTAACGATTGAGCTAAAACTTGTTATCTGAGATTTTTATGAAGGGCCCCCTCAAGGTTTTCTTTTAAATCAGATTCAAATTTGGAAACGTGATTTTTCAAAATGCAGTCTTCAGTTTACTACCCTAAAATGGTGAATTTTTTAAACAACCTACATTATTATCTATCATGGAAAGTATTTCCCTTATATCTTTTTTTAAACAAAAATTTAAAGCTATTTTCCCAAAAATTCAAATTTTCAAACATTTCTCATAAGTACAATACCCTTAAAAAGATTTTTCCCAAAAGAATAAGTTAGGAATGTTATTTTAAATGCCAAACAAAGCCCATATACTTATTTTAAACAAAATATAAAAAGATTTATTTGAAAAATTAACATTTAAAAAAAATTAATAAGCAACCCCAAATTTGAAGGCTGGACCAAAATATAAAAAAATCCCCTGAAAATGTGATAATATTACATCTAGTCAGTAACAGGTTTTATCAATAAAAATTAGTTAAGATTTTGTAAGTTAAAATAAACTTGATAAAACTATTTTTTAGTTACAATCTAGTGATAAATAAGGGAACAATAGCATGTACAGTTCAATTTTCATTAGAAGAACATTTGATAACACTGCCAGGAAAAAGCCCAGCTTTGGACAATCATGCGGGACTTTCCCACTCCTTCTGATAGGACAGTAATTCATAAAAATAAAAAACAAGGGGCTCCTTCCCACTGCATTGAGTTGCATAGCATTTGAACGCTACTAGATGCAATATGCGAAGATCGCCCGATACACTACTAGAATGTCAATGAAATGAATATGCATACGACGACTTGGAGATATAAACATAAGTACAAGTAACATTAATTTTTTTTCTTTAAATTTAAAAATGACATTTGGAAATGAGAATCGAACCATGGACCAGATATCATTTTTTCATTTTAAAGAATATGATACTTAGATGTTATTATAGCCGTAGTTAATAAATATGGTAGTTTGACTGTNTTTTTTTTTTTTTTTTTTGCGTATTTCATATTTGACCGTGAGAAATTCAGTATACAGCTCAGTCGCCTTCTTGTATGTAGACTTCTAGCCACGCTTTGTGGGAACAGAAGGTTTCTTTAAGTTATACCTTATATGTTGTTTACACGTCATACATGCAATAAGATGACGTCATGATAGTAATCATGAAGGCGTAGAGCCTGTATAAATATTAAAACTAACTTAAGCCTATAACATTTTAGGAAATCCTAATGAACCAGCCCGTGGTAATTATAGGGGCAGTTTCCCTTTCGGGTAAAACACCTATGGTACCTCCAGGAATCGAACCCAGGACCTCTATCAGTAGCCAGATCGATTACAAGGTTTTTTGTTGTAACCACGTCACCTGTTCGGATTGTACGCGAATGGCCTAATTACGATAGTATGTTAAAGATGGTTAAGGTTGAATTCGAAGGAAATGTACCCGAATTTACTTGGATATAGTGGAAAACCATTTAGGAATAAACACTCTCCCTACACCCGACTAGTATTTGAAACCTCGATCTCCCCGTCATCGGAAGTCCAGCCTGTTGTGAGAGTGGCGCTTTAGACTATTTGACCACTGAAATTGATAAAATAAGGAGAGTTTAGTAGAAATGTACCCATATTATGGGGAAGAGAGGATCGGAAAATCACAGTGAACACAAAGCGTCTAAAGGTGAAATAAGTAATTATATATGACTAGTGTATCTTATCCACGTTGTATTTACTTTCTCCTTGTTCATCGTTTGCTAGTTACGTTGCCAAGGACGTGGCCTACATGTTACGTCACGGCCGGTCAAGATAGGATTTCCCATATTGTTGAGGTTACGTTTTACTCAGTGGGTTTTAAAGCTATAACGTTGAAACAAAAACTATAAGCTCTTTAAATAATTCTAAAAATAGTCATTACAATGTCACAAAATTATCATTTTTATCTTCAAGTTATTATTTGTAAACGTATTTGTTTTAATAAATCCTCTACGACTTAGGCTATTTGTCTTGATCACGAAAATGGCCTTAGGAATTTTCCTTCTAGGATGTAGATTTAAAATATCCGTGGTAGAATATTTATATCTAGAATATAAAACAAGATAAAGGTAAAATTAAAAATCAAGTCAATGTTTTAAAGGAGTAAATATTAAAATGACTGTGGGTTCAATCCTTGGTTCTGGCACAGATTTATCTGATTACCAAACCCTTCCTTCATCCTCTGACAAGACGTGTATTAATCACAACTTGTGAATGTGTGGGATGCCAGGCCTCCACCGTGGTTCGGATTCCATGTTAAACTGTGGGTCCTCTATTTCATCTCACAATCACCCTACCATTACACATTGGCGTGAGTGCGTATAACCCGAACGGGTAGTAAGACGTGGTGCTAATAATTAATAATAATAATATTTAGCACCACGTCTTACTACCCGTTCGGGTTATACGCTTTAAGTACTAATTACTCTAATGGATTAGGAACTGTAAGGGTTGAATTAGGGAAGTGAACCCGCATTTGCGTGGAGGGAGAGTGGAAAACCATTTAGGAAAAAAACTGTTCACCCGACCGAGATTCGAACCTCGATCTCCCCGTCCTCAGTGAATAATAATAATGATTATATTAAGGTGACTATTTAAACTCGACAGAGAGGGAGGGTTGTCCGCACATAAACAAGAAGCCACTCAGGGTGAACTTATCATTTTCTTCCCTCCCTTCCTATTTCGTACATTAGCGTTACGATGGTGTTTAAAACTGCTTAGGTGCGTCAAATTAAGATGCAAGCCGCTTCGCAAAAAATAGCTTCTAAATCTCCAAGTAGGAAACGTCGTTAATGAACGACAGCAACGATGCGATCTTGAGCATTGGCTGGTATATGAACCTAGGTGCTCCTAACCAGACAGGCGTACCCCAATAACTGTCCGAACTGTCCATTCACACATCTGCACCCAGTCGAACGCGAGCACAATGTAACATTCCATCATATGGCGTGGTAATTCAATTATAGATCCACACTGAGCTGTTACTTTTTCATATCATCCTCTTCATTTTGAAACATTTTAGAGAGTTGATCATGAAATGTTTGTATGACCAGGAAAGATGGATATTGTTAATTTTTTTTAAAAAAGTATGACCCGATTATGTAGCCGCATTGTCTAAGGCATCACGCTCACGATGTACTAAACCGCCTATGACAGGGAGACTAGGGTTCGATTCAGGTTAGTGTAGTGAGGGTGATTTACCCGTGATTTTTTTTAATCTCCCTATACGAAAATGCGGGTATACTTAATTTAAATTTCACTTTCCTCATCCCTAACACTTTAGAGTAATCAGTACATAGGCTTATAACCCGAACAGATAAGTAAGACGTGGTTCCAGGGAAAAAAAAAGTGATTAGGATAATATAATAATTGTAAAATATTGACTTATAAATAGTTTTTGTGAATCTAGCTATGTATTTAAACGTGAAATGATTCCTTTTAACATTGAAGCTCAGAGTTTTACGCGACCAGTTTTCATAATTATAAACCATCCCCAGTACGCACAACCAGGACTCGAACCCTAATCTCCCTATCAACGGCACTCTAGTCGAACACGAGAGTGACGCCTTAGCCGATGCGGCGGCCGAAGCAGGTCACAAATATTTAAAATGAGAATACGCAGTTTCAGAAAATTAAATATTAATAAATAGCAACTTATCGAGCTCCGCCAACAAACAGATTTTTATTTTATTTTTGTTCGAACAAATTAATTTATTTCAAAGATCATTATATTTTCAAATTTTCAATGGAGTTTCCAAAATTTAAGAAAAACTCCCACAATCATATTGAATGTATTTAAATTTTATTGTTTTAAATTAATTCATATAAATGAAAGATATGATGGATAGTGATTAAAATTATATGAATCCTGAGTTTACATTTATAAAAGCTAAAGGAACCCTTTGACAGATGTTAAGCCCAAAAGGCCAGATAATTACCATTAAACGTTCACTTTTTATATGAATAAATATTTATTCTGCTATTTTAGGTTGATTTTGACCGTTCCCAAAAAATGTTAAAATATATAATTAAAATCAGGGGATCTAATTGAGCTGTTCTGTCGATTTTTAAAGATCATTCAGAAACAAGTTGACCAATTTTATTCGAAAGTTTCAGTAAGCTGGCGGAAATTCATCCTCGTTTGAAAATAGTGAATATTTAAAAGAATTTAAATTACCTTAAGCAATCAATACATCTTTAGATTTTTAAAATAAAGCTCATAATGACTATTCATGTTAAAATCTAAGAAAACCTAAAAATTGATAACATTATTTGAAGACAAAAAATACGACCTGATAGATGACGTAAAAACAATGTTAAAACTATACACCCTAATGATTTTTGTACACAAAATATATTTATATTTATTTATTTTAGGTATATAACGCGCACTTTCTAAACTAGCTGATTATAACAGCACACGTGAATTTTCTATGCGTGAGAGCGTAGAGACCTACCAATTTTCCCGGAAAAGTGTTTTCACATGTCTTCCAGGGTTATTTTACATGCCACAATAAACTTGAAACTGACGGCTTTACTTCCCTTCCGAAGGAAGTTGTGCTACGGATTTTTATCGCTCAGGAAAAATCCAACCCGCGATCATCGGGTCCTGAAGCGAGCACTTTACGCAAAGACCACTGAGGTCAACCCCTATTTATAAATAATATAACTTCATTATTAAAAATAATAGTACACAATATTCTTGAATGTTTTTATAAACTACATCTTTTTTATTTTGAAGGCAATCCGTAAAGAAAATGTCACCGTCCTTCTTTCTTGGCGTTGAAATTTATTCCTTTACTTAGCCTCGCCTATATCACACTACGCAATAAACGTCTAGAAGAGTCTCGATAAAAGGAAAGTAGTTACGTAAGAATAATATCCACCCAGCCCCCATCCCCACCAAACAACCCTCATTCCTACCCCTAAAAAAACGAAGTAAGCTTCTAGAAACACTGACCGAAAATCAAAGTGATCCTCCAGAAGAAAAAAAAAGTTTTACATAAACTTGCGTCCTTTCGAGTATCAAAGGTCTCAAGCAGCTTTGTCGTAAATCTTCCTCTGTCGCAATATCGAGAATGGGAACAACTCCCCCCTTCCCAAAACACCCCTTGTACCTCCCAAAACACTCCTTGCACCCTTTGCATCCTCTAGTCACCAACCCTCTCCTACCCCCAAAGTTCTAAACCGCTACCCGCTTCGCGTTGTAATATTGGATAAAAAAACATTCCCATGCACACATACCAAAAAATAAGGCCACCAAAAAAAAAACCATTCAAAATTCTTATTTCGAAACACGGCCAAAAACTCAATCTACTATACTTTGTCATAAGTATTGTACCGTATCATTTATTGCAATATTTGTTCTTCTTAATAAAAATGTATAGGTTGTGTCCATATTTACGTAAACCCATAGGGAAGAAAATTGTGGAAAGATATGATGATAAAGTCACGTTTTATGTATCGATGAAAAATGTACAAACTTTCAAGGGAGATGTTAACATAAAATAACTTTGAAGTGTTTTTTTTATTAGTTTACTTAAGAGTTGTTGGATTATATATTCCCTTATTTTTTTTACTGCTTTCAAAGTAAGTCATGAAAACTAAGTTAACGTATCATTTAATTTAAAATAGAATTTAAAACTTTAAAAAAAAAAGCTTTATAAAGCGAACAATTATTTCCAAAAAATTTTTTTTTTTTTGAAACAGTGACTTTTAGGCAAGATTTTAAACAAGAGGGGGGAGGGGGGGAATATACAAGAAACAAGTTGACAGATTATTTAAAACTCGACTAAAAGCAAATAAATAACAAACGCAGGTTCCAGCGTTAAGATGTTTTAGATACTTTTTAACGAGATGTTACATTAAAAATATATTTATAAAAATGAAAGGAATATGATAGCTAGATGGAGTAATCCTTACCAAAAGCATAAATAATATCTTTGGCTATGATTTTTAAGATGAAGGGAGTTTCAATGCCTTGTACACATTTTCTCGGTGAATGCTTTTTCACAACTAGATAATAGGACTGTTGATACAAACACATTTAATTGTTGCACATATTTATAGCTTTTACTTTATTATTTGTTATTTTATAGATATTAATAATACATATTAAGGGTACAGGGAAAGATAGTGGGAAATTTAATGTCAACGTAGATTTAGCTAGTGCTGCCATCTGTTAGACAAAAAGAGTTTTAATAACGTTCTTAAGTAATATTGGACTATCAGTTACATTATATATTTTTTCATTGATAATCATTACACAAATCGCCCTTTTAGCTTTTGAATCTGCTGTAGCATTAATTCAACCAAATGTATTTGCTGTATTAAGAACTCGAGCACTTAAAGATTAAGTTTCGAAGAGATATGTCATATTTAAATAAATTTCAAAATAAAGTAGTTGTTGGGGTCCTAATGGAGTTTGAGATATAAAAATCGTTTTATTACACGTTCTACATTTTATTTATCCTTTACTCTTTATATCAAAAGAGTGACAGCTGCAGATCAAATGATTTGACGTATGAATACATTAAAGTAGATCTAGTGAATTCTGTATATGACAGATAAGTCGCTTACTTTTAAAATTGGAATGTATATTTGGACTACAGGACGAACAAAACAAACACACATTTTTTTAATAGTAAGAAACATACTTTATTTATCTACTAAATGTATCATTTGTTAGGGTTTGCCAGTGACATTTATATCGAGTTTCGAACCCTGTATGAGTGTGTTTAGGGACCTTTTATTTAAACTTTTCCCAACGTTCCCGCTACGAAATATGAGCATATATCCTCTAAATTAAACCCTCCGCATTCAAATCTAAGAAAATAGTAGATTTTACCATTGCAATTATTTATTTTTTCATACCTATATATTAACTAGCAGTTTTATATATAGTTTCTTGTTGTACAATCCTGAGCTAGCTAAAGCAATCACAAACCTACCACGGTAATTAATAAATTTATTTCCATAAACTGAGTTTACAAACAAATGCAATCCATTAACAATGCAATATTTACGTATGTACAATCATATAATAAGATAGACGAACTAATAAACATTGTTACAGAAATATGTCGGTAAAAAGATTATTACAGCTCACCAAAGAGCATAAATAAATAAAATACTCTGTTACAGAAATCTAATGTATAATAGGTACCATAGTTTTCCAAAGAGAATCATTGCTAATGGAACTGTCACTAGATTATTATTAAGCATCACATCTTACTACCCGTTCGGGTTATACGCACCTACGCTAATTGTGTAATGGTAGGGTGATTGTGAGATGAAATGGAGGACCTACAGTTTAACGTGGGATCCAAACCACGGTGGAGGTCTGGCATTCCATACATTCACAAGTTGTGATTAATTTACGTCTTGTCAGAGCTGAACGAAGGGTTTGGCAATCTGATAAATCTGTGCTGGGACCGAGGATTGAACCCCGGACCCCAGCACAGAAGTCCGATACCTTACCCCTAGACCACCAGGTCACCTATGTCGCTAGAATATGTTTATTTAAATTGTTATATTACTGTTTGATAGGTGCTAATTTAAACTTATTTTAGATTTGTTATCGCAACGGTAATATAACCTTTTTTATATGATCTTTAATTTTTATATTTTTATAGTTTCAGATGTTTTTCTTCTGCCTATAAAAATTTAAATATTATACCAAATCAAGAACTTTAATTATGTTCAATAGTTGTTTCCCGCCCCCTCTTCTTAAATTATAATTTTTACAGCTTTTATGGTTATTGTTAGGCGGTCCTTATACAAACGAGGAAAGTTTAAATTTTTTTCCATGCTGGAAAGAAGATTCTACAATAACTTTGGAAATGTTTTAAGCTACTATCTGCCTAGTCTCCTAATATCTTGTTATGAGTGCAGGGTATGTAACCCAACATTATGCAATCTCCTCCACTCTCCAGTACTTCATCCCCTTTTATACTAAATATCTTCCTAAGCCCTTGTTGTCGAACAACCAAAATTGTTTTGTGTCCTGTAAGGTGAGAGCACGTTTCACACCCATAGAACACAACGGGTAATTTTTTTTTAATATATATTCTAAGTTATACATTCCTATTCACTCAATGTATAGATTAAAAAAATATATACTAAGTAGGGATCAAAACCTTGATGATTGCAATATTTTATTCAACATTCTTGTCATAAAATTAACATGCTCTAACTCAAAATGATTATATACGTTGCTAAAATAAAACTAATAAATAAATTAATAATTGGTTGTGCCATTATATAAAAGACGTGGCAAAATTGTTGGTGTTTCTTTATGGGAATTTTTTGTTTTTTTACAGCGACAGTTCATCACACCCATACCCAACACTAAAGCTGGATGACCATCCCTATCGGCTGTTCACGACTGCTTATTCAATTAATCAGGCGAAGTTAAAATAAAATATGCCTCATTTTCTTGAGGGGAGAGTGGTAAACCATTTATTAAACAGGATACTCAGTACACCCAGCTGTTATTCAAATACAAAACTCCAGGTCATAGGAAATCAAAATTAGATATCCCTGAAAAATAATCCACATAAACACCTATTAGGGTAATTTATTATCCATAAAATAAATAATTTAAGCCTAGCAATAAATAAATGCATAAATATAAAAATATTTGTAAATATATATCTATAATAAAAGTCTGCTAATTATCTGAGTTCAATGTATATATACACATTAAATTCTAATAATTGGCATACTTTTATATATACATACAATATATATATATACATACAATATATATATATACAAAATATATATATACAAAATATATATATATACAAAATATATATATATACAAAATATATATATACAAAAAATATATATATATACAAAATATATATATATATATATACAAAAAAAATATATATATACAATATATATATATATATACAAAATATATATATATACAATATATATAGACACACACACACAAGCTGTATCTGTACACACAAGATATGACATATATTTAGATAGTCGTCATATTTTTTATATAGATATACATTTACAAATATTTTTATATTTTAACTTTTATATATTGCTAGGATTTATTTATATATATATATATATATATATAAAAGCTAGCCGACAAATCAATACTTACAATAATAAGCCACTGACGCGTGCCACACGCTCAAGAAACAAGTGAAGAGAATTTACTCCAGCAAATAATGGCAAATTCTTTGTTCATCCAGAAATGAAAAGGTTTGGCTGGTTTGAAAATAGGAAACAAAACACATACCAAAAAAAATTTAAAAAAATTCACATTCCCTTATATTTCACGACAAAACAAAAATATTTCGTCGTGGAATTGAAGCGAATAAAAATGTCAGACCATAACTTCATTTCCTTTTACCCCCCACCCCCCCTCTACAACGCCCCTAACACCACCCCACCCAACCCTTATTTCTATTCAACGTCCTGCCTTCTTAAATGAAATTATTCCAATTTAGTTTTCATTGTTGAATGTCAACTTTCATACATATACACAACTTCCTACCTATATATTTATTCATACAGCTTTAATAGAATTTAATTCGTGAAATTGCGGAATATGAAGAGAAGGAGTGGTAGAAAAAGAGAGAATGAAGATAGAAGGTGAGATGAGTGGAATGAAATAAAAACTTATTTCAAATCTAGCTTCCAACTAATGGATGACGATTTTTTTTTTTTATTCCCGAGAAAATGTTTTGTGATATAGAGAATGAAAGGAACATTCAATAGAATAAATAATTAACAATCAAACAAAAATATATGTAGGCTACAGTTGAACTAATACATCGAGGGGAAGTTTGTTTAGTTAATATAACTACTATACAGATAGTAAACAAATATATGAATATGGATCTACCTAACTAAAATAAGTATTTTTACATTTTTAAATATGTATAGTAAGCAATGTGTGGTGGAGTTAAAATATTGTTTATGTTCAATGATTTCTTTATTTCGCAAAGCATTGAATATTGTTCAATACAGCGTTGTTTTTAATTAGTATTTATTTTAGATCGTGTGGCAAAGATCAATGTGTTTTTTATTTAAATATACCTGTGTGGGGGGAAAAAGAAAGTGTGTGTGTGTGAGAGAGAGAGTGTATGTATGTATGTATGTATGTATGTGTGTGTGTGAGAGAGAGAGAGAGAGAGAGAGAGGTTTAAAGTGTGAGAAGATGAGAAAAATGGTGTAAGTTTAAGATAGAGGGAGAAAGTGTGTTTGAAAAATATAGTTTAAGTGTAAGAGAGAGAGAGAGAGAGAGTGTGTTTTTATGTTGGTGTGTGAGAGGGAGAAAACGTATGAGAAAGAAAGTAAGATATAATGTGAGAAAGAGAGAGAGAGTGTGTGTGAGTGTGTGTGTGTGTAAATGTGTGTAAGCGAAAGAGAGTGTGCATGGGAGAAATAAATATATATTTGTGAGTGTGCATCACGTTTCATATATTTGAGAACGTATAGGCCTAAGGTTGTCACTTCACTCGAAAATTTTAGCCAACAAGTTTACCTATAATAATTACATAATTACTTGGTTGTTTGTGCATCGTCATGCATTGTAAACATTTTTATTTTAATACAATATTTATTCTTGTAGGGAAGATTCTTTCGATTTATTTTTATTATTTAAAAAAAAATAGCAACAATATGATTATTATATAATTATTATGACTATGAACAAGCCCTCATTTTTTATAATCTTAGTGGTTTTTCTTACCTCAAGATAATACACCATACGTAAGTTGATATATATATACTAAGTCTAGACAAAATAGCCCATAACATTATTATTATTATTAGCACCACGTCTTACTACCCGTTCGAGTTATACGCACTTACACTAATGTGTAATGGTAGGGTGACTGTGAGATGAGGTGGAGGACCTACAGTTTAACGTGGAATCCGAACCACGGTGGAGGCCTGGCATTCCTCTCATTCACAAGATGTCTTGTCAGAGGTGAAGGAAGGGTTTGGTAATCAGATAAATCTTTGCCGGGACCGAGGATTGAACCCCGGCCGCCAGCATAGAAGTCTGACACCTTAACCCTAGACCGCCAGGTCACCAGCCCATAACAGCATTCAAAAATTGTACATACTGTCAAAATAGGTCGAACATTTTTTGTTGTTGTTGTTCTAGGCCCTGAATACTTTCTATCGCGATAGTGCCCAGCGAGCCGAGAAATGGACAAGCCAGAATTACTCTATCGGCTCCTAAAACACAAAAACCAGAGGGGACATACAAAACTGACCAAAAATAACATTTGTATAAACAAAACTCCGACCACCGATTTGTCATTAACAGTTGCGTTGTACCGTTTGTGGACAAAAGGGCGATAAAGTAATGTGCCCTGCCCCCAACCTACCACCCCCTAATGTTGCTTTTCGTTGTATCCCAACCACCAGGGGAGAAGGGCTACCCAATTGTGTATTGATTTAACATAGTTGAAAAACAGTTTAGAGCTTCGTGGGAAAATGAGTCAAGTCTTTAAAGTCACCGCTAATTATTATTATATTTCCGGTGGGACAGCTTTTTTGTTTGTGTGAAAATAGCAGACCCTTGTGTTTCTTTTTGACAGTTTAATTCAATCCCTTAAAAAAAATTATCGATACAGAGCTAGTCATCCATTTAGCAGCAAGGTCATTCAGTTAGCTAAATGTAATAAACAAAAAAGAAAGATAAATTGACAAAAAAAAATCTGTAGTACTTATCTATTTTAAATTTTTATTTAATAAATGTCAGTAACTCTGTTTTGGTTATTGGTGATATATTCATAACCTTATTTTCTTTCGAATAACCATCTGTAAATCGTTTTTTCCTACCAGAATTTTACCACACAATAAGGTTCTGAAAAGGAATAAGACCTTTAAAAAGATTATTCTTAAAAATAGAGATAAATTTAATATCAATAAACAAACCAGTAAGGAATATTTTTTTAAAATCAAACAGGGAAAATAGGATGGGGATCCACCATTAATGTTGGTGTACAGGGCCCTCAAGTTAGAAGCAGTGTTCTTGCAGTCATAATAACAACAACACATGTTAGTGTACTAGCAAAATAAATGTTGCTCCAATATAAATATAGAGTTAAGTTCTCTTCAACTAGGAATATCAACAATTCTTGAATATCTGTCGTCACTTTAGTGGCATTAGTTGAGAAACTTTTTAAATGAAGAAAACAAGTTGTCATTAAATTGCTAGACACTTTTGACAAATTTTCAAGAAATGTTGAGATCGACGTGGGAAGAAAATTAAACTTTGTGTTTCTACTAAAGAAATATCTGATTTATTTTGACCAAAAATGTGTAATTATACAAAAACTTCCAAAACACTTACCTGTAATCGCATCTCCTACCCTTCCACTAGGCTGAAGCGACAAACGTGCTACCCCACAGAGAGATTCAACAATTTAGTGATAAAACTATCCATAATTTTTATAGGTAGGTGGTATTTAAATATATCATGAGTAAAAGATGAATTTGTATTATTTGATCCTTGGTAGTCTATCTCAAAAAATAGTAAAGTTCTTTAAAATTCGTTAATATTTCTCGATTCAATCATGATAGGCGCAATTTAAAAACTGATTTTAACCGAGGCGTTTTCCAACATCCCTTTAAACCCGTATTTCTTAAACTGTGGTACACGTACCCCCTTAGGTACGTAATGTACCAATGAGCTCTATTAACCATAAAACATGTTTTGAATAAAGCAAGTCCAACAAACAAGTTAAATTAATTTTAACATATCATGGATTGTCGCGTCTTTATTAAGTGTACCCGAGAAGCTTTATTATAATTTGTAACGTCCGTTTATGCCTTACAAAATGGGGGGGTTATTTTGTACTTTATTTTTATGAAAACCTAAGAGGTACGCTATGGCCCTGAAAGAGGTACGTAGTTTGAAAAACGTTGGTGAA
This sequence comes from Timema douglasi, assembly GCA_901482245.1. Lineage (NCBI taxonomy): Eukaryota > Metazoa > Arthropoda > Insecta > Phasmatodea > Timematidae > Timema > Timema douglasi. The sequence goes on along the minus strand of CABEEJ010005386.1, from coordinate 25,977 downwards.
CTTTGCTCTTAAAAATAAATTATGTTACTTTACCTCTTAGTTACCCAACTTTTTATTATTTTCAACTATCATACTGTAAATAGAGTAAAAGGTAATCTTTAGATTTCCATCGCCGCGTCTTACTACTTATTTTGGCTATACTCATTAGTTACATTAATGATCTCGGTATTAGGAGAATTGAATTTAAAAGAAGTATATCCGTTTTTGTCGTGCATAGAGAATGAGAAACAATTTTGAAAAAGTCAATACGAATTGTTGAGATATAATAAACTCTCTGTTACAATGTCACAATTAAACTAGACTAGGTGAACTTGACGTCTAGTCCGTGTGTTTACCGATGCAGGTCTACAGATAAACAAAAATTTAAACATGTATTTCAACCAAATATTGACCACGGACCGTCAGTCAACACGATTTCATCAATCTACTGATTACAAAACAGAATCAAAAATGACTTTGAATCAAATAGAAGCTTTCTAGGGAGGGAGGGGTAGGAGGGAGGGAAGCCAGATGTGTTGCTCAAACTTCCCGCCAACTCACGAATATTGTAGTACCATTGAATTCTCATAGAGGGCAGAAGTGTTTCCTGTTCTTCAAGTTCCATCATCAGCCAACCACAGCGCGAGTGTCGTACGATATCATTATAACTCACATCACTAAATTTGTTAAAGATATAATATTTACTTTCGTTCAATAAAGGTTTTTAAACTCTCGTTTGGACATAAACACAAAATGTGCATTCACAATAGATCCATTGGAAAGTAGAATAATTTATTATTATTTTTATTGCTATTATTATTACTATCATTATCATTATTATTACTGATACTCCTACTAGTTTCTGTGTTTTTTAGTGTTAGCTTGTTAGACGTCATGACTTAAGATTTGGAATTTAATAAAGGAAAAGGAATCAATGTAAGCTTAATTATTAATGTGTTGTTGCTTAAGGTGGGAATGAGGAGACGCGAGTTAAGGGGGATGTATTTCGCAGTCTTTATAGAAAAAAAAACCTATTTGGCCAAAATAAAAATAAAATATTTCTACATTAGAAATAGAGAGTTTAATTTTCTTCACAGGTTGACATCAGCAGTTTTTAAATAACCTATCTGTCGAGGATGTCCTGGAATTTAACGAAAACTTTTTCTCTTCATTTAAAAAAAATTATTATCCCTTTATAATATGCTCATGATTACAGAAGATAGATATCCTATCCAAGCAAATGAACCCAAACTCACTTGGAAAAGGCGAAGTATAGTAAGAACACGACCAAAATAATAATAATAATATTTAGCACCGCGTCTTACTACCCGTTCGGGTTATACGCTTTTTAAGTACTAATCACTCTAATGGATTAGGAATTGGGAAGGTTGAATTAGAGGAAGTGAACCCGCATTTGCGTGGAGGAAAAGTGGAAAACCATTTAGGAAAAACCACCCTCAGTTCACCCGACCAAGATTCGAACCTCGATCTCCCCGTCCTCAGCGGTTGAGCTCAACACGACTAGCGCGTTAGCCAACTACGCCACCGAGGCGGGAACGACCAAAATAATACTATCAAGTAGTTATACAATTTTCATTAAACTAAACTTGTTTCAAATTTAGCACTGTGTCTTACTACCTGTTCAGTCTATACATATAATTACTAATTACTTAAGTGAGTTAGGGATTAAGAATGTTGAATTTAGAAGGAGTGTGCCAGCGTTTGCGTAGAGGGAGAGTTTAAAACCCTTTTTTGAAAAAACCCCCTCAGTACACCCGACCGGAATTCTAGCCATCATAGGCAGTCTGGTATATTGCTAGAGTGATGCCTTAGACCATGCGGCCACCGAAGCCGGTTAGTTTTACTTAGATAATTGTTTTAGTGTGTGCAACAAGTGCTCAACCTATTCATATTCTTAGAATTCGGAGCGTTCCACATTGTTAAGGTAATTGTTGTGAAATGGCACGCAGTTAACTTATTTGAATTTGATAGGCTTTTAAAAGTAAGATTATATCTTGAATGTTTGATTATGTTTCAAAGCCATAAACTCGTCTGTAGCCATCCTGGACTGCTTACAACATTGGTTATCATTGCTATCAAACACTTGACACCCCCTTACCCCCCCCCCTTTCCACCACCCCTCAGACAACTCATCTTTCAGGCATTGTTATCATACCAAACGCAACACAAATACACCCCAGGAGGCAAAGGGGAAAAACTACACAATCACCAAAATAAACACTCTTGTGAAATTAGAGAAATAAAAGTCATCTGATTATGAAATAAAATTAAATAAAGAAAAATATAGACAAAAACTCGCTTTAAATTTAGTTTTATAAAATTAAGTTCTCACCTGCTTCAGTGGCCACATGGTCTAAGGCATCACTGGCATGTTACACTAGACTGCCTATAACAGGGAGATCAAAGTTTGACTACCGGTGTACTGGGGATGGTTTGTCCTAATGGTTTTTTCCACTCTCCCTCCATGAAAATGCGGATACACTTTATCTAAATTCAACCTTTTTAATCCCTAACAAGTTAGCGTAATTATTACGATCTAGTATAGCCTCAACAGGTAATAAAGACGTGATTATATATATAAAGATCGTCCTTCAAAAACAAATGGATAAATATTTCGCGGACCTTAGATGAATAATTGGACTCAGTAGTGAAGACTATGGTACAGTTTGATTCCGACGAATCATATCTAAGTTTGACTTGTATATTTTTTGTTCTAAGGTATCGCAATCGGAGTATCTGAGGTTACTCCCAAAGGGCATTGAAACGAACTGAATGGGAAAATGCCGTTTCTATCTTTCTGGGAAATAGGAATAAAAAAATAGGGTAAAGGGTACGAGAGAGAGGGGGGGGGCGCTTGGAAAATAAAAAGAAAGACAGAAATGGGAAGGGAAAAGGGTGATATCGTTCAATTCTCTTTATATTCTTCACAATTTCACCTTGGGTCTTCTTCTAAGAAACAAAAAATATATATATAATGAAATAAGGTTATATAGGGAAAGAAAAAATATTGTATAATAAAAGCGTATCGTCAGTAGTGAGAATATTTTACCTGGAACATGAAACCAGGGAACCAAAACAGGTCTTTCATTTTAATCAACGTAAATGTGAATGAAACTGATTGACTAATGATTCAACTTCTACAAGAAAATGTCTGCCTGTATAAAAGTGTATCCTACGAAAGCACAGAAATAAAATTTTATAAACTAATTGAAAACCTGTTGCAGTTTAATGAATATTTATCTACATCAGGTGTCATGACACACATATTTATAACCATTTTATTAATGTGATTAAATCGTTGTGATATTTTTCTGTTAAAATCTGAAACAATTCAGCTCTTTAATTTAATTATAAAATAAGACACTTTATGTGGGAAATCGGGTATAATAGTTACTAACAAATAGACAATATAAAGTGTCAAACACATGTTACAAAATTAATTGGTCAAGTATAATTGAGCAAATTAATTTACTTATGTTTATAATTTGTTTTGTAAAAAGCTTGTCCTCAATGCTTAAATGGTTCATTACAATTTTCATAGGAAGCCTGTTATTTGAAAAATATAAAACACATGTTTCCACTATGGCGGGGATTAAAAGTATTACAATAATTTGTATTTACATTAAAAGTCCTTTTTATTAACCAAGTAAACAGAAAGAAAACTATAGTACATAAGAAAGTATTATTGAGAACTTTTGCTAAATTTGTACGGACTCTATAATTAATAAATCAAATATTTTACCACGCCAAATTTTAGTGACTTTCAATCAATGTTGGTAGTCGAAAGTGGGCTTCCAATCAAAATTAGTGTTTACTTATTCAGGTCAGGTTTATTTTAGGTTAACGCTTATAGCTAAATATTTCTGAATTTACTATCGGTAACCACAAAGCAATAAAAATTATTATGAAATCATTGTAAACTATGCAACCAATAATAACACAGCATTTTTTTTTTATCGTTTTGTTATATGATAAGGCCCTTATCCTTTGATGTGGTAGCATTCTCGCATTAAAACTGTGGTTTTTTTTCTGTCAGACTTAAGTACGAATTGCCAAAACTACGCAATCAAACTTTTCTAAGCCCCGATATTTTTTTTTTTAATATAAAGCCCACTTCAACCACCAACATTGGTTCAAAGTTACTAAATGTTGGCATTCTAGAAAAAAAAAGTCTAATTTTATTTATTAATTATAAAAATAATCTAAAATTGATCAAAACCTTCCAACAATACTTTCTTGTGTCTTACTGTGAATTCCCACGTTCACTGTAAAATGAGAGCAGTGCCGATAGTTGGTCACGTAACAGCTCTAATCCAATCACAAAAATTCCGCGTGATCAGCATAACCCGCACTGCTCGAGTAGAGATAATTTCAACTTCTCCAACGCTTCTAGAGAAAACCGGCCAAGAAGACCAAATCAGCGCATGCGCGAACTTTCAAACATGCGTTATTTATAAAAACAGCACCTTCTCACGATGGCATATCTCAAATGATTACTAAAAAGGAAAAACTGATCAATTTATTCTATTTATATTCTATGCATTTTCAAATTTTGTTCTTACATGGCTGCAAGCAATGCTATTTTCCTTTTTCTGTCCATAATGGTGATTACTGTTCAAAAGAATAAACAAGAGTTATCAACACACAATATTGGAGGCAAACAGCCGATTGTAATATTTAAGTTTTTATGTTTGACATTCCATTGCATCATGGGTAAACAGAGACTCCCATCTTTCCGCAAGGGTGTGAACAGCTGCACCTCTAAGAGGCGCGGACTCACTGTACTGCTTTAATATTTCAGCGTACGTGTCAATACAGCTTTACTGTATAAATTCTCTTGACATAATCAAACGGACTAAGAATATAATCACAATAATATAATATTTTTTTTCTTCTCGCCACTTTCTTTCCACTATGTCCACGGAAGCTTTGAGTTTTCAAATAAAAGGATTCCTATGAAAATAAGGCTATAACAACAACAAAAAACCAATGTATTACGGGCATAATTTAATTGCAGTGTTATTTCCGCATACGACTTCACAAACTAGCTGCAGAGTTGCTGTAGTGATTTTCTCCTACTGATTCGGACTCGGTAGGTCGGTGCTAAAAACCAGACTAGGGGCATTTGTTTATTCATATAGTTTCAATCTTCATTCGAGGAGAATGATAGTGCATTTCTCTATCCCTGGAGGGTAAAGGCTACTACTATCACTGAATGACACTTGGCTGGACCATGAAGGGTACCCAAACGCGGTCAGTTGTTTTTTTTTTGCAGCTACGAAATATTGATTGATATTTCCTACAAAACTGGCAATACACTCTAAACAAGAATACATACGCGAGCCAAAAAATTATAGTAGGTGAAGTATTTCATTGTTTTTTTAACGATTGTGTTTTCACAAGCGGCTGAAAAACAGGCGATTCTTTGGAAAGATAACCACATGTTGCCATGCCATGCTAATCCTTGCTTGATTTTAGTTAGTATTTAATAATTTCAGGTCAGGGCTCCCTCCTCAACTTAGTACATTTTATCACATAGCTCATAAAAGGGGGTGGGTGGTGGGGGAACAAGGGGAGTAAAGAGGAAGTGTGGGAACAGAAAGCAGTGCCGCTAGTGGCGGTTCGATAAAACCACATACAGGGGATGCGCGCCATAAGGTCATTAGACAATCAAGCCGGTCAGACCTTGAGAGGTCTTAACGTTTTGTTAATAATTTTAACATAGGGTAGCAATAGGAGGGAAATAAGGGTAAATGGCAGTGGCCAGTCAACACAAACTTTAAAAAAAAACTTCATTAGCCGCTTATTTTAGGCTGTATCCGGATAGTCAAGTACATTTGACTTTATACAGACTTGATGAATGTACACTTATCACGCACTTGAGAGCAAAGACTGCAACAAACTATTTGAACAGCAAACTATCCTTTCCACACCCTTGAGTCCTCCGTGCTCAGTCCAAGGTAGGTTTGACTCTAGTTCGAATTCTGGCAGAGTTCACTTGCCATTATTTTACCACGAAAATTTGTTTTAATACTCCTCAGGCCATTACTGATATATTTCCAATTAGCTAACCACCTTATGCGAAGCCAATAGAGTCGTTGATAGCCTCCATGGTAAAATCATGATTAGACTAAAATACCGTTTATCTTTTACCTTGGCATTCTTCACTCGGTGCTTGTCAGTGTTGATTAATAAAGACAAAATATTAATTTGTTCAGTACTAACCTAGGTTATGAATTAAAATGCAAAAATACATAGGTTATTATATTTTAAAATAGTTTACATATGAATCATGTCGAAAAATATTTGTTGTATTTAAAACTATACTAGCTATGTGTCAAGACAAAAATATATTTGAGTAAATAAGCACTTTAATTAAAATATAAGTGGCAAAATTTAAAAAATAATTTATTTGTAGTATAAACAGATTTTATTAAGCCTAACTTTCGTTTTCATTACAATATTTCACATCCACATCAATGGCCCCCGTGTATTAAGGCGTCAGTCTCGTCTTATCTGGTTTACCAGGTACGAGAATTGATTCGCATCTTTATGTTCTGAGGTGACTTTACTAGAGTGTTACCCACTCTGCCTCTAAGCAAATGCTGGTAAACGTTATCTAAATTAAATCTTCCTTATTCCAACTTCATTCGTTTAGTAATTAGAGAGTCCGGACGGGTGAAAGCACGAAATAAACATCACTAAGCCATAAAATAATGACATTTAAATGGGGTGTTTATTTATGTTTTGTTCAGCATAAGACTCAGAAATATTAATTGTTAGATTCAGTAATTAATCCATGCATGTATATTAAATGTATTTTATTATATATTAAAGCTATGAATAATTATTAATCAATCATTTAGAATATATAAATGGTATGCACTCTATTTGAAATATTTAATAATTATTGACTGTGAAAAGTAACATATTAATTAGACCAACAATATTTTATCTCAGTTAAAACTTATGTATAGAAAGAGATTAGGTCTAAATAGACATTACGTAGCTGTATAAATTGCATTGGTGTGTTGGCAAACTGTAGGTAATTCTACATTTTCTAAAACAAATGTGTTTGCTGTAATATAAATATAACCTTAGAATGGTTATCATTAAAATAGTTTGGTATAAGAAAACTAAATTTACAGGGCAAAGTAGGGAATTGAATTGAAACTATTACATTTATCATTTTCTAAAATAGTATTTTTTTAATATAAGGAACAGTGAAAGCAACTATACAAACTAAATATCTAAATGCTACGAAAAGATGATACAAATTGGAAATTTCCAATTACGTAAAGTACCCTTAAAATAATTTCCATGGTAAAATGATAGTTGCCATTTTGTTTATAATGTTAAACAATGCCATATATTATTATTATTATTATTATTATTATTATTAGCACCGCGTCTTACTACCTGTTCGGGTTATACGCACTTACGCTAATGTGTAATGGTAGGGTGATTGTGAGATGAAATGGAGGACATACAGTTTAACGTGGAATCCGAACCACGGTGGAGGCCCTGCATTCCCCACATTCACAAGATATCTTGTCAGAGGTGAAGGAAGGGTTTGGTAATCAGATAAATCTATGCCGGGACCGAGGATTGAACCCCGGCCGCCAGCACAGAAGTCTGACACCTTACTCCTAGACCGCCAGGTCACCTAACGCCATATAGAAAATATGATCAAAACCACTGGAGCTGATATTGTGAAGATCGATTTTTTTCTCTTTTTACCCTTCAGTAAACTACCATTAATTTTAGGGTTGAACATTTTATTCCAAAAGCTCCTCAAAGGAGCCTTATGGAAAGCTCCGAATACAAAGTTTTAGTTTGATCTGTAAAATGGTTCCGGCTCTGAGCCAAGATGCAGACACACACACNCTCGGTTAACACACTATTTATTTTCTTGGTGAATATAAAGTATCTATGAATACAAAAAACACAACCACACTTCAAAGTAAATATGAAAAATACTACCAAAATACGCCCTTTGATATTTTGTTCTATACACGATTTCACCAACAACAACAAATAAGTTTTCTCTTCAAATTCAACTGGCGTCTGGGCTCCCGATGTATTGTTTTTTGATGTATTAATTTAAAAAAATAATAAATACGTTCATAAAACAAATGTTGATTGGCAAGTGTGACGAATCATAGAAGGATTGGTTTGATTATTTTTAATGATGTTCGTTGTCCGTCTAACTAAACTGCTGAAGAACATCTAACGCAAGAGGTAGGTATTAGGAAAACATGATATACTATAAAGTAGAAGTGTTCAATTTTTTTAAACACATACGCTATATTTTATCAGTTACTAACGCAAATTAATTTCAGTGTTTTTCAAAAATAAGGAAACCCCGCTTTTTGTGGTCGAATAGTTTAAGTTGTTACTCTCGGAATAGACTGGACTGCCGAAGCCGATGCATCCCATTCGGGTATAACGAGTGTGGGTTTTTTTTTCCCCTAAAGTGTTTAACACTCTCCCTTCATAAAAATGTGGGTGCACTTACTATTAACTCAACCTTCCTAATCCCTAACTTATTTGAGCAATTAGTTAATAGCGAATAAACCAAACGGGTAGTAAAACCTGGGGCTAAAAAAAATAAATTAAAATACACGGTACCGCACAGGCATTTCCTTGCTTTTATCTTGAAATAGACATTTACTAAAAATGTAAGATTTGCGAAATGAGATGATAGATATATAATTATATTGTTGTAGAAAGATTACACCAAAGATCGTATATAATATAATATACACTGTCACTTACTCTATGCCACTAATAACTAGGAACACTGTTACAGAAAAATTGAGAAAAGAACATCTTTGTCCACCAAAAAGCATAAAAATCAAATTTATTTTCAAAGGCTTGTATTAAAAAGTATATATATATATATATTGTTATAGATCAGAAATTATTGGTTTTAAATATATATTCCAAATAAAAGATTTTTATCTTAGTAGGCTACTTAAGTTTTAAATTGTTAGCATAAGAATATATATAGACTTATTTTAAACTTTTTTTATATATACAATAACGAGTAAGAAGGTGCGAAACTTTCGCACATTCAATATGCCCCCCACTCCCCTCTCCCCCCAAAATGATTTAATCTTTTGTTGGATTGTTGAAATTAAAAACCCAGTGAAGTGTATACATAAAATAGCAAAGAGAGTTTATTAATGTGAACGTATTTACGATTTACAATACCTCTTTGTATATAATATTTGATGTCAGAATCCAATCATCTTGAATTATTTGTTTATCATTTTTGGTAATTGATACAACAATATTGTTGGGTTTAGTGACTCTTGAAAAGGCTACATAGAGTTGTTCATTAGTAAATACAGCATTTGGCAAGTAAAATCCAGCTCTTTGAAGCGTCTGTCCTTGAGACTTATTGATAAGAGAAATAATATATAGGTTTTTCTTTTAACTTAAATTTTAGACTAACAATGTGCTCTAACGTAAAATGAGTATGCTATATCGGAGGTCGGTTAAAAAAATCCTATTCTCTGATACCTTATTCATCGCTGTAGGCTTTGTATTAGTTGAGAAAAAGGGATGTTGACAACAGAAATAATATTTAGGACATTTGAATGAGCATTTAGTATGTGATGTTGCAACAATTAAAAATACGAGTATTGTACAAAAATATATCGAAAAATTATATCTTAACACGTGAATCACATCATGAATATACGATCTAGGGAATTGATGATTTACTACTACACGATAGCAAAGTTATTTGAGGGCTCAGGGTCATACACTATTAAATATTTTAACGTATAATATGTTAAGGACGTATGAGATCGCCAGTTACACAGAGCTATCAGGAACACAGCAATGGGGAATTGGTGGTTGGATATTTGTGTAGTTAAAACTGTTCGTACACTCCAACTTTCATGAGAAAAACATCATCTGACACCTAGAAAAAAACAATAAATTTTATTTCACCTATTCATACGTCAAGTAATGTAGTCTGCAGCTGTCATCTTAGATCAATATTATCAACACAGTAGGCTCACGACTATCTGACCTAATGTGGCGGTCGGTCGGACCGGATATCAAACAAGCCTGATAAGCCGATCTTGGGGGTGAATCATTTTCTGTGTATTCAACGCTCACAATGTGTAATGAAAATGACACCTGGACACAGGAATTGAGTCTAGGAACTTTGACATAGAATGTCCAAATATGTTTATTTTTATAGATCCCTATCTTTAATATCTTAGATTGGTTTCTATGAACGTTGGAACAATTGTTACCCCAGGTTAATTTAAACAAATCGGGTTACATCTATCCGAATTATGTTTGTTGGCTTATAAAATCCGAAACCGATATTAATTTCAATGTATTGTGTTTAAATGCTCTGTATACGGAATTTTCAATTATAATCACAGATATCCGTGGTCAAACGTGCTAATATTAAGGTGGACTAAACTGCCGGTGACGGGAAGATCAAGGTTCGAATCTCGGTTGGGTGAACTGAGGGTGGTTTTCCTAAACAGTTGTCCACCCTCTTCTTCTGCGCAAATGCGGGTACACTTCCTCTGAATCTGACCTTTCTACTAATCCTTAAAACCATTAGCGTAATTAGTATGTAATCATGTAAGCATATAAACCCGAACAGGTAGAGGAATGCAGTGCTAATATCATCACAGATCCCATACTGGTATTTCAAACAAAAGATAAATAATCGTGTCGGAAATCAACTAGGTTATCAGTAGTTTAAACATTAAATTTGCACGGTTTTTAATGATTACATTTAGAGAAATATTAAAATGTAACATGTAAAATTTTTAAGAGGAAAATATTGACATAGATTTTTTTTTTTCATAAATGTATTAAACATATAGTGTGTCATTAATTAATAAAAAATTAAACAAGGTTCTAAAGTGTCACCTATAATAATTGTGTGTGTTGGTTTATTTGCTTAAAACAATAGCATCTCATTATTCATCCTGCCAAATTAAAATGTCAAGATTACAAGAAAAATACAAAGGACTTCCATTTAATCCTATGAAATCTCTAACAAAAACAAAATGACCACTCAAGCGGAATCTTTTAACCAAACATTTCGGTAAAAAGGGTTTTAGCGAGAGAGTAAGAATGTGTTCACATAAAAAGGTTAAGACATCGATTTCACGATGGATGAAAAGTCCTTTTGAAAATAGACTTGTTTTGCTAGTCTGTTTAAAATAGACACTTATTCAAACTTATAGTTCATTGAGGACTTTTTTAGGATTCATATATATTAATATCAGTATGGCAACGCATTTTAGTGCCGATCATGAAAAAATAGAAAATAGTTATTTCCGCTGCTAAAACTAATAGTTTAAATATTTTAACCGTAATATGTCTCTTTATTAACATGATGAAAATATGACGTGACCATTTTCTAAATAAGGTTAAGACTTAGATATTATTGTAATTTAATAAATGCAAGTCTGAATTAAATTGGTTAGTTAACCTTTATAATAGTTTATATAAATCACATTATAATTTTCCCTTATAAGAAGTTGGCATAATATGGTAATACATGTTTACATTGATAGCGTTGTTATGATATGAGTCAAATACATACAAAATAACACCACGACACAACAACTTTGAACTGACAAGCATTCACAGTGGAGCTCAGAGTCAAAACATCTTAACAACACAAACAGTTTAAAGAAACTTAAAATAAAGGACTATATAAAATACCAAGTTAAGATATATTACACCATATATGAAGAGTTGGTTAGTTTAAAATGTTTTAGTGACCAAGTAATTTACATAAAAGTTGGTTTTGAGTTTTTAATAGTATCTAAGTCTTATATGTGTTTTTTTATCCCTGTACTCCTTCCAGTTTTCCGGTTTGAGCTGGAGTTTACCGGAACTCCATTAACCCGACATGTTTCGGTACTGTGAAAGGCGTACCCTAATCATGGAACTGAAAATTAAAATTAAAAACTGAAGAAATAATATAGATTACAAACCGAACATAAAGATAAGTTAAATATGAGAGCTAGGGAATTAAAATCAAAAAACCAGAATAAAGGTAAAGGAGCAATATTCAAACAAACTTACGTCGTTATGAGCAGAAACACGACGTGTTGTAACAACCTATAGATGTTGACTGACTTAGTGTGGTTGATCGTAGATTCAGGTGAAATGGAACTTGCAGTGTTGAAAACCTAATAGGATGTGTAGTTAAAATCTCGAGGTAAGCATATGTTAGGTGTGCAGTGATGTACAAAAAATTTGATTGTGAAACTGTAACAGGTTGGAAAGATAGATGGATAAAAATGAGGAGGAGAATATTAATTTTCTAAATATTGTAACGTTGCTTGAAATCAACGTTACAAGCAAGAAGAAAATATGAGTAAAATAACACTCATTCTACAACCACGAAGAGTGAACATAACTGGACTCACCAAAAGTGCCCCGTTTCTCGGTCTGTGTGTGTGAAGTCTTGTCAACAAACATCCCTGCCCGCGCGCATTGTTTCCGCCCCGAATGAAAAGACGTAACTGGAAAAATCAGAGGTGTGGCATTGTGAGCGTGTTGTTTTCGCGTTGCTTCATGGGAATCGATCATGTAGTGATCACGTGATGTTCCGGACGCCTCTCCAATGACCTATTTGTTCGTTACTGCGCCAATCCCTCTGTTCCATGTGAATGTTCTCCTATGTTCTTTTGTTTTCCCCTTATTTTCCCCTCCCCTCAGAGAATAACTGTTTATAAACTGATGTCGTGTGTCTCAATAGCCACTTCTTGAATCATCCGTGTCCTGGACACTTATCCTAGGATGGGAGTTTTCCCAAGGTACAAATTCAATTTCGGTCGTACTAGTCAAAATTACTCTTTGGAAATTTGTTAAAGGTTTATTGGTAAAATTTAGGTTAGGTCTAAATTCTTTTTTGGCCAGTACATACAAAATTTGCTTTTTGGCTTTCATCTGTTGTTTTGGGTATTTTCTTTTATATTGTAGGAATGACAAATTACGTAGATCAAAGATGGCGTAATGTTGTTTGTTATTCGTTAACTATATTACTGAGGTTTTTTTGCCCTTCCGGCTTGGTAACATGATTAGAAACTATGAGGGACCTTTTTTTATTGTAAGTTCTATAACTTACATTTTTGAAGGCGAATGCCTGGGTAGTATGAGAAAAGTTGATGGCCCATACGGCTAAATTTGTTTGTTGGATATAGGGTTAAGACTAAAATAAGTCATTTACTTTCTCTTTTTTGGTTGCCATAAAAATTTATGCTTATAAATTGTAATTATGAAGCATACGATACCATCCTTTTGCAAAATGCGGACTTTTAGTCTGTAGCGTATAGGTATGGTTGTTAGCGTATTGCGGGTTGCCGCTGAGGCCCGTTGAGGGGTCGTACGTTACCTTTCGTAATCGTGAATGTAAATGTTAGGACAAAGGTTGCTATGGCAACAGCACCACTGTATAGTAATGGACATAACCACATTTCTCTTTTTTATATTTATATATTTTCTTTTTAACTATCTATTGTTACCTATATGCATATATTCATATATATATATATATTGTTAATCTTTTCTAAAATAAATATTTATTTATTTGACTTGCTTTCTTTAATTTACTATGACAGGTTTAAAGTAGTTTCTTATAACTCAAAAGATCTTCCCCCCTTTCCCTTTGAGTAATAACACATAGTAACGGTTGATGGTTGAGAAGGCTTCATGACGACAAATTATTGAATAGGTCAATGTGAAGGCCTATCAATGTATATGTGGTCCTAACGCTCTTCTGCAATCAAATCATTTGTTGTTTATTTCTTGCCCTCTTTAGTTTATTGTACATGTGCCCCTGCCCTTGCCCATTAGAGGAGAAGGAGGGCGGTTCAATATGTGGTACTTAAATTTAAAATAAGTAAATACTAGGCCCCAGATTTGGATGATCTGTCGTCCATTTTTTGGTTCATAACAGACAATGCTCGTAAGTATTGTACAATCCACCATTCCATTTATTTTATAATGTAGATTTCATAATAATAATAATAATAATAATAATAATTGCTATTAGGTGTTCTTTCTTACGACAGGTTCATTCCCTTTGTCAGTGAACTTAGACCGCCAATGAACCCTGTTTTCTGCCTCTATTATAAATAATTGAATAAATCTGATTGCAGAATATTTATAAAACATAAATCTCACATTATGTATCATTTAATTAGTTTCGTAGGTGACCTGGTGGTCTAAGGTTAAGGTGTCAGACTTCTATGCTGGCGTCCGGGGTTCAATCCTCGGTCCCGGCAAAAATTTATCTGATTACCAAACCCTTCCTTCACCTCTGACAAGACATCTTGTGAATGTGAGGAATGCCAGGTCTCCACCGTGGTTCGGATTCCACGTTAAACTGTAGGTCCTTCATTTCATCTCACAATCACCCTACCATTGCACATTAGCGTAAGTGCGTATAACCCGAACGGGTAGTAAGACGCGGTGCTAATAATAATAATAATAATAATTAGTTTCGTAAATTCTTTTAGCGCCGTGAGTTACTACTCGTTCGTGTTATCCACTATTAGTTTTAGGGATTGGGAAGGTTATTTTTGATTACGTATACCAGCATTTGCGTGAAGGGAGAGTAGAAAACTATTTTGTAAAAAAAGCCTCAGTACACCCGACCAAGATTTTAACCTAGAGCATCAATTAAATAATTACACGGCTATGTATTGGTTGCCACATTCAAGGCTCATCATGAAGTTTAATGTTTGAATATTGGTTAAAGAATTTGAGTAAATATTAATTATGAGGGGTTCGGGATCGATTATATTTAGGAAGTATCGTGGTGCTGGTAAGCAATTCATGTTGGGTGCCTTAGAAAGCAATACAAAATTATAATCATATTTATGATAGTAATTTAAATACTTCTTATACCCTAATTGAGTAGATAACGATTTGTTATGTGTAACTTTGAACGTCAAATGTGACTAGTGTTTGACATAATTTTGATTTTAATTTTTGGCGTTCTTAACGTTATTATGATGGGCCATAGAAAGCTATAGACATCTATCTACAAAGTCTGGTGTTATATATATATATATATATATATAATAATTAGGGTGTCTAATAAGTTTTTTTTAACAAGTGCCTTTTCAGATGTTTATGGGGGGATAGTGTTTTACAGAAAGAAAAAAGTCACCAGGAAAAGAATTTGATCCGTTCAAAGAGAGGAAATGCATTACAGCCAAACACTTCTTAGAGAAAGATTTAAACTTGTTTTACACAAATATTTAGTAAAATTCGTAAACTTTATAAAATATGAACTCAAACTATAACTATGAATTAGAAAGTATCCACTGTGTGGTATGATTTGTAGATAAACGTAATTTTAATATAATGTTCAAGTTTAGTAGTTGTAATACCACAATGTGTAGTTCTTATTAATGCCTGTAGGTGGCAGATTCAGACAGTCAACTGCAGAGAAACCTATTGACAGAAGTGTTAACTGCTAACTGCATAGCGGTGGTGTATAGTTTTGATCTAGGCTATTTATAACAGGATAGCATTACCTAAAATAGTATATATATTTATTAGGTGACTATAAAAATAACAATATCATGATCTTTAAAAAATTACAGAAAATATCGTGTAAGAGCTTTTGTAAATAAATAGATTTTATAAAAGAAAATTAAGATGATTTGTTTTAAATGTATAAACTATTATTTGTTGTAATTACATACGTTTTTATATTCTCGGCCGTTTATTCTAATTCACTAGATTTGTATTTTTTATTATTTACTGAATAAATGATATAGGTATTATTAGATTAGAATAGAATTTAATTCCATAATATTAACTAAACAAGCATTTAAATTCTACCCCTTTTCACAATGATAATCTTGATGTACGACACAGATAATTAATAAATTCATAAGAACCTACTTAGCCAATTAGTTTGCAAAGAATAACATAGAAACTAATTAGGCTTCATGCAAAGGATTTTGAGTATCTAATCTAAGCAATTATGTGAAATGTATGTTTATGGTTTGTTTACTTGATTTAAGTATGAAGTATAATGCTTAAGGCAAAGAGAGAAATTAATATCCATCTAAAAGAAACCTTAGTTCGATACTGAATACATCTGAAAGAATTTAGTATTTATTGTTTGCAGTTACTTTCCATTACTTACCTTTCTATATTAGAAATATTTTCTTAGTGTTAAGTAGTTTATTATTTAGTATCTATAATAAGTTAGTTCTACACATATATATATTATACTTTCACTATTCCTTTACTTTATTAAAGTGCTGACTAATAGCCAACAATAATTGGAATGTTTATCCGCACTTTACTATAGGAAATTAAATAGCATTAAATGTACTGTATTTACTTTCCTAGAAGTAATAGTAGTCATTAGTAACTTCTCTGGTGTAATATTTTAATTAATATCACGCTTTCATTGTTTGTCTTGTAATTAATTTCAAGCAGGAGGACTTTACTAATTAATTATCTTAACATGCAGACACATTACATTGCTTCATAATGAGTGGAAAATGACTATGTGGACAATCCTGGCGAAGCTGTTATTTTACAACTGAATTGATACAAATTACTTTAGTTTATTTTGTAAGCATTGTAATCAATTAACCTGTACAGTATTTGTACCAAACTGACTATAGCCTTAAGTTCAGAAAGTAAGCTATATATGTTATGTTTTTTGTAAAAACATTTGTGACAAAAAATTAATCTCGCTTATTATAATGGTTAACATTGTGTTCCAAACAAATTTAAATTAAAACCGCCTGATAATTTTATTCATTATTTATTATAAACTTAAATCCATTCTTTAATTTGCGAATAAAGAGTAAACAAACAATAAAATGAATAATTAAGCTCAATTTTAGAGTCATTCTTTTTTAATGGCGTTGGTGACCTGGCGGTCTAGGGGTAAGGTGTCAGACTTCTATGCTGGCGGCCGGGGTTCAATCCTCGGTCCCGGCACAGATTTATCTGATTATCAAACCCTTCCTTAAACTCTGACAAGACGTGTATTAATCACAGCTTGTGAATGTGGGGAATGCCCGGCCTCCACTGTGGTTCAGATTCCACGTTAAACTGTAGGTCCTCCATTTCATCTCACAATCACCCTACCATTACACATTAACGTAAGTGCGTATAACCCGAAAGGGTAGTAAGACGCGGTGTTAGTAATAATAATTTAATGGCGTTCGTTGTTCGTCTAACTAAACTGATGAAGAACCTTTAACACAATCGCTAGATATTAGGGAAACATGATACACTATAAAGTAGCATTGTTTAATTTTTTAACACATACACAGTTATTATCAGATACTGAGGGATAATAAAAGAATACGATAATAACATAATTTGATATGAATAACTTTAATTAATTATCATTAGATTCTTGGAAAAGTATCATAAGCGGTCAGAGTTAATGGTTTTATAAGAGATATTGTCAAGGAAGAAATCGTAAGTTCCATAATTAGGTTAGGTTAAGATTATAAAATGCGGAAAATATTCTTATCCGCCAAAAGTTAATATTTTCGCCATAAATATGCGAACTTTTATGTCATCTTATAAAAAAAATTGTTTTATTAGGCCTAATACTAGAAATGCCAACACAAGAGTCAAAACGGATTAAGGAACAGTGTGCAATTTTTTTAAATTGAAAAGGTAGGTCAAAGAACAGTTAATTATTGTTAACTAAAAACCTTACTTTATACAGCAAACCTAAATTGAGAAATTACTTTCACTGTCAGTTTTAAGAGCACCTAAAATAGGGAATAGAACATATTAAGTTCAGTTACTTATAGCTATATTAATTAGAAAATCTTAATTTTAATAAACAGTATTAAAGACAATATAGGCACTTGTATGTTGTGTCAATGCAAAGTAGATTCAATTTTATTCTTTAAGACCGATGGACTGGCTTAATTAAAGACGCCTTAAATGTGTTTTATATTGAAATTAATTTAGCACTTTATAGCTCAAAAGAAGAAAGATGAATAAAATAATTATAATTTATGATAGATGCTAAACATTGATATTACAATTGCAAAAGGCTTCTATATTAAAATAGTACATTATGTTAATTGTAAATAACCATTTTATATATATACATGGTTTAAAAAGTAAGTTTCACAATATATGTCAAAATTAAAAACATGATATAGGCCCTACGTCATTCGGTCAAGGTTCCAATAAAATCCCTGTCAAATGTCGTTAAAATTGGTTTACGAATTAGGGCTAGGCAGTCATCTTGGAACATACAGAGATACGAAATACCAAACCGTTGAGTTAAAACAAGACCTCACTTCACTCGGTTGGATCAGTTTGGTCACACTATTTAAGGGACGGAGATTTATGATTTACCCAACCCGTACACTTAAAACTCGGGTGGGATAGGGGCATAACCCCAACTGCCGGAGGCAAGAATATTTCCGATATATATAGGGCCTGGCCTACCTCTATAAGCTATTTCGTTATTTTAAATATTATTTGTGGACTTGGGTTTAACATTTTTTAAACTTATCACTAAAATTAAAAATATAAAAAGTAAGCCTAGGGCTCTAAAAAGTAATCTTAAACATTTTCTAAAAAACAATTTTTAATTGACTAATTTTTTTTTTCAAAACTAAATAATTAATTAACATCCAAGCACCATCAATATATTGATTCGAACAAGGGATTAAAATTCTATCTTTAAACGTGTATTAAGTAAAATGACAACAGTACTTTACCGTTACTGATGTTTTCTGTCCTCTCAGTATGTCATTAATTTTAATTTTAGATTATGTTAAAATCCACAAAAACTTAAAAAGTTGCATAAAAAATATTACATAATAAAAATACAAAAAATACAAAAAATACAACCTGTAGATTTATTTTTGGAAACAACTGAGAATAAGAAGGGCAAGGAAAATGACTACAGAAAAGTATAATATTATTAATTTACGAAAGACATCAATGGGATATTATCAACTTATTACGACAAAGGCTGTTTATTTCCTGCGAAGCTTCCAAAACATGAATTTTTTTTTTTTATAATTCTAGTTTGTAATTTTCATTTAGCAGTGTAAGCTTTCTTGTATTAATTGACATTCTGTAAGCTATGGCTACAGTTTTTATTTAATAATTTTAAATAAGTACAAAAATTAATGGGTATGTGAGAATTAGTGAGGATAATGTATTCTCTGGATATAGTTTACTCTATATTTTATATTATTTTAGGATATCATATAATTACGAACAAAATTAATATATTAACAGGTGGTTTTTTAAAATATTAGTTTTTGATACTTCTCTCACTGCTGAGGTATTAATTTTATCAATCCGGTTTCAGAATAATTCTCTGCAAACGTAGATGTGTCGGTAGGGGAAAAAAGAGATACCTATTCGTAGCTCATGTTATCCTAGTCTTTCATGAACACAGCGAGGACAGTTGAGGAGAATCTTTACACCAAAGATAAACAAAACGTGGCCGGGTAGATCGGGGTGGGAAACAATGTAACTAACCACCAGTCAGTCACTCACGCCATTCATGAGATAAAAGGAGAAAAGTAAGCTTTGTCAAAGTGATATTTAATCGGCCAATGTCACTCGCCATTATAATAATGATAACTAAATACATCATTTTTTAATAAAATAAAATTGTTGTATGTATTTATTATCTATATCATACCTTTGATAAAAAAAAATCCTACCACATATTATCTTTCTTTTTAGTCTTCTTTTCATGATAATTGAATATGGATAGAAGTAGGGAAGAAAGATACATTGGTTTTGGAAATATGGGTGGAGTCGACTAAAGGAAGGAACAACAAGGATGGGGGGGAAGACCACTAATGGAGAGGGGTATAAAGATCTGGTTGGGATGGGAGGGGCCGTGTCAAAATGATCGCGCCGATGCCATTCCCCTAGTGCTCAATCAGGACCGCCTCATTCAAAGTACACCTATTAGGCGAACAGACAACTGTAGGAGTATGCGTTTAAATCTCGGGAAATAAGGCCTTTTACACCTGTATTGGGGAGAATGGAAGAACGATGGGAACGAATAGCTCAAAATAATTTATTTCACTGAAATAATCAGATCATTTGAACCGTTCCAAATCAATAGCGTTTACACATATTTCTAAGGTCAGTTAAACAGGATCTTGTTATTACGTTCAAATAATTATCCTATCGTTTTTAATTCTTAGTTCATTTGGTGATTTATAAGGTTTTCCTTGCGTTCTTCTTTAAAGTAGTGTCTGATTTATTTTGAATAATAGGCCTATCGGTTTTATTTATTTTTCTGCGAACTAGATTGCCGTAAGGTGACTTATTGTCTTGTCACCTCTTTGAGCTGACTAAATCCTCCCTTTGAGAAATGAATTAGTTCGACTAGATGAATTGAAAGAATAGTCAGTCCACTTTCAACTACATATGTTCGCGAAACACAGATACTGATTGAAGTTTTTTAATGCCCTCATACAAAAGACAAACCATCCTTTCAAACTTACATTTCTATAATATGTCACATTGAAGAGAAAAAAACCGTTAATAAACACCAGAATATGTTGGTCAGATTGTTTAGAAAATTGTAATCAAGTTTTATTTGTATTCTCTATGATGTAGGTATTATATTGGACTACAAAAAATAAATTGTGACTTAACAGGAATATTAAAAATAAAACCAGTAATTTTAAGAAGTAAAATATCAAATACGGTAATAACAAAAATAGCAATAGTGATTTTAAATATTGAGGTTGTTTTCAATGAAAGTTGGTCGCGTCATAACACAAAAATGTTTGTATTAGCTTGATTATTAGTCCCCCTACTGGTTTTCTATTGATTGAAAGCTAATTTCGACCTTACCGGTTCTAAACTAAAACCCATAATAATATATACAGTTCTAGGTCATCGTCTGAAGTAGAAAGCCTCAAAAGTCCTGACCTCAACCGAGTTTGTAATAAATAAAATAGTAAACTGATTTGTATTAGAAATATTATTTATTATTATCATAAATTTAAAACCCTATCTAAAAAATTGAAACATATTCATAAGTTAGTATTGTTTGTAGTTTAAATAGTCTACACTTGTTGATTTAAAATATTGTAAATATTTTAAATTAATTTAATTAGTTACTTGGAAACGCACATTGGGACTTTTCCCGGGAAATTCAGGAGAAAAACAGTAAAATCCTCCAGGAAAAAGATACTTCCTTTATATGTCTCGATCCCTAATACTTTATTTAAAAAATTTAGTAAAAAGCTCAGAAAATGAAATCCTGATTCAGGGAAACTTGCCTGAATTTAATAATATAAAATAATAACTATTCTTTCTTTGTTCGTTTATTTGGATTGTGCGGAGGCAGAGCTGTAGTTATTATTTTTATGACACATGCACGCGCGCTCATGTGTACAGCGGACAGATCTGAGCAACCTCCTCGAATATCCTACGTCCCTGTTGAAAGCGCTCGCATTTCGTCAGCCATGTGTGACCAATTTTTTTTTAAATCACACACAGTTTTTTTTATTTTATCATTTAAAACTAGTATAAATATATTTTATAAAAAGGATTATTAATTTTTAGCAATGTAAATTATTAAAATTAAATATTTGGCATCATACGTAAGCTTCTAAAACCTATAAGTGTTTAGTTGATACTTTTATTTTACATATTATAAGAATAAAAATTGATGTTTCGGATAACATTTATTATTATTATTATTATTATTGTTATTAGTATAGTTTTTCAAATAGATCTTAAACAGTTGTTTGACTATTGTTACAATCTAGTGTTAAGCTGAAGAAAACTCTTAAATTGAAATTACACTATATTTTTTCTCACAGTCTTTTTAGTAATAATCGATATTATTAGATATTGGTATGTGTACTATATAGTAAATATAGTATTGTGTAAAATGTTATTGATTATTTATAATTATTTCTCAGTATTTTAAAATGATCAAAAAGAATTGCACCTCTTTTCATTTCCGAGGCGAAAAAAAAAATGTTTTTAATAAAAAACAGTAGTTATATATTTTTATGATCAAGTTGGATCCAATTATTCTTCTAAAAATTCCAAGTAATTAGTACTTTTCTTTTACAAAATATTGATAAAGTTATAATTATTTACCTTGCAAATAATAAAAACAAGTCTTAACACCAATTTTATCCTACAGTAATAAATATTACAATAGCTATGTATTTTAAAATAAAGCTACCGAAGTTTACATGTTCGCTTCTTTCGGAATAATATTATCTTGATTTATTTTTAAACAATAATAAAAATAATAACTATCGATGGCCTTCCTAAAATAATTTCAAAGTTTTAAAATATCACACCTTCATTTTATGAAATGAACCTCTTGGATACTCCTAGTCTCCTAGTCCAGATGTACCCACAGGTGGAAACATATGGGAAGATTAAATGGGGGAGGTGGTTGGTGTAAAATAGGGTGGGAAAGTGAGGGAGTCTTCAATAATCTTACGTCATTTGATGGGTGTAACTAAGACATTGTCTTCTTAACAAAGAAAGAAATTGTGTAGGGGGGAATAGAGAAGATGGGGAAATGGCGCCATATTTAAAGAAAAGCTGATCAAATTTCATGACTGTGGATACTAAAAGCTAAAAAAAAATATTATAAAGCTGATAACCGAAATCAGAAATTTAAATTATATAGTGTATTGTGACGTAATCCACATATGCATTCCATATATTTCCATATGTGAAACGCTTTTTATGAATACATTTTTTTTGTGTGCACACGCATCTTCACTTTTATTCTGTCTATAACATTGGGAAGAAGAATAACCTCTTTTGCTGCTATGTACTCCTGGTAGAGCGTGCGAGTGAATGACGTTCGTAAGCGTGAAAGTGATCGAAGACTGACAGGGTCTTTGGGGTTGTTGTCACTTTGAATTGATGCAAAAACAGTTTATATCCATCCATCCGTATCAGAATTTAAAAAAAATTATTAGTCACTAAACTAAGAGAGAGGATCAATAATTAGATTACTCAACTTTTTAATCCTCAAGTTTCCAATTTTACCCACCTCTATCCATCTAGTTTATTTATATCTTTAAAATTGATTTTAATAGATAATGCTGAAAATTTGTAAATTTGTTTTTAAAACCAATTTTAAATTCAAACGAAACATTTATTGCAATTGTGAGTCCCAGTACTTGATATCTAGCACTCCATAGTGATAATAAAGGTTTTAAAAAATTAGTATATCTTGCCGCGTTTGTTTAACGTTGTGCATTTTAAAAACTACCTACCATAAAACAAATAAAGACAAGTAATCAATCAATCCTAATATTTGTTTTATTCTGTTTTAAATTATAATGTTAAATACCAAGTTTAACTTACAATTCTCAATTTTTTCAAACAGATGTGATGCCCAAAATGTATGATTAAAAAAACATAACCAATTTAATTTAAGGAAATAGCCTATTATAATTAGTCAAGTTGTTAGTCTATTAATTAGTGTGTCATACATAAACAGTGTCATACGCAATGAAGATAATTCAGGTACATTCATTATTGGGTTTTTACCGAATGGCATCCCACTAACTCTCTCTCTCCCTCTTCCTTCCCCCTCAGCAAATTAAGGTGCATTTACGCTAAAATATGTCTTCCTCACCAATAATATAATCATTAATATTAATTAGTGTGTACCGAACGTTTGAACTGGACCAACTGGAAAATAATAGCTTCAAAAAAAGTTTTACCTCATTGAATTATAATAAACATATTGGTGAACTGGTGATCTAAGGGTAAGGAGTCGGACCTCTGTGCTGGGGTCCAGGGTTCAATCCTCGGTCCCGGCACAGATTTATCTGATTACCAAACCCTTCCTTCACCTCTGACAAGACGTGAATGCCAGGCCTCCACCGTGGTTCGGATTCCACGTTAAACTGTAGGTCCTCTATTTCATCTCACAATCATCCTACCATTACACATTAGCGTAAGTGCGTATAACCCGAACGGGTAGTAAGACGCGGTGCTAATAATAATAATAAACATATTCTTGACATCAAGCATTTGTAGTTAACATTTGAAGAATAAAATATTCATTTCAAAGTTAAGGCACATTTTTATCACTATTTGTAAATTTTAGTGACTTACATAAATAATATAACATCCTAAAAATCAATAAGCTAATAACATAAATATAAATTTTTGTGACTGTTTACTTACTACTACTTTCTGGTTAGTTGGAGTGAGCTTGGATCCAACTCGGCTACCTCTTAAAGGTATATGCTATCCTAGTACTACACGTCTGTGTTTTGATGCTGCGCGCAGCCACCGTGCGCGTCTGAATCGATCGTTTTTCCTTTTCTGTATTGGTCGCAAATAAATAAATTTGAATTTTCTCTACTGTTCTTCCAACCAAAATCAGGGCATAATTCCAGGCGCTTAGCTTGGCTAGGAAAACGTGCACTATCCCAATCAATAATGTTCGTACATATTAGTCATTATCTTATAGTAATGGATATTTTAATTAAATGCAAACAGATACAATAAAGATTAACTATGGATAGTCAGTCCTTTAAAACGGATTTTCTATTATTTCAGGTACCTGTGAAACACATTGCTATGAACTACTTGTTTTGATATTCGAGAAGTGTGAAACACTGGTTCTCTGAGTGGTTGGTTATTATTAGTGTTTGTAAGTAAGTAGTAGAGGAAGCAAGCAAGACTGAGATGGTATGCGGCACTCCATAAGGTTATAAAAGGTGAGGTTGCCAAAGAAAATGATGGAAATGAAGCATGTAGGAAAAATACCTCAAGGGAGACCAAGAAAGAGATGGAAGGAGCAAATAACAGAAAGTGTACATGTGAGAGGAGAAGAATGGAACCAATTAAAGGAGGAAGAGTAGTGGAAGGAAAGATAGATGTAGATGGAGGCATTTTACTAAAATGACCCGGCCACAGGTTGTATGCTAACAATGTTGATGATGATGGAATAGTAATACGTTTACTTGATTTTTTTGCACCGCATCTTACTGCCCATTCGGGATATACACCTAATGTACTAATTACGCTAATGGGCTCAATGGGTTAGGGATGAGGATGGTTAAAATTAGAGCAAGTGCAGATGCATTTGTTTGGAGAAAGAGTGGAAAACCACCTTCAGTATACCCAACCGGGATCAAACCCCAACGTCCCCGTCATCGGCAGGCAGTCTAGTCAATTGTGAGAGTCGCGCCCATGCGGCGCCACCGAAGCGGGTCTTTAAATATTTTCTTTTAAAATAAATGTCAACTCTCTTCAGACGAATAAATGGACCAATCCCTTAAATTAGCCATGAAAAGAATAAATAGATGGCAGTGACGTGTATGTACTTCGTGGAAAACAAACAGATCGTGTGGATTGACCGATGACCGACCGACCGTACGACCAGGTTAGTCGTCGGCTACTCACTCACTAATTCACCTGTAAGCAAGTGTACGCGGATACGATACTAGGAGAACATAACATTAAGAGGTTAGTAGTATAGTAGGTATGTTACAAAGAATGTGGCGGTACTAGAGCTGTGCCCTAAGCATCCCAACATGACGCGGCAAGTATCACAATAAAGGAGGTAGCAAATAATATCACCACCTACTGGGATCGGTCTGAACTATGGAGACTTATTTAGTTTACAGAAAATAATGTAGATGGTGTTTGCTGTCAAATGGCTAACTTTTAACTAATATTATAATATTGGCATGATGAATGTACCGTTAAATGTAATTAATATGTATTAATATATTAAGTAATATATATACATTTATCGAATGTACAATTTATTATTAAATTGTGTTAAACATAGGCTGTTAAAAACACTGTTAGAAACGTATAAACAAAGAATAGATGGTAGCTATAAGAATCATCTTCTTCTATATTAATAAAATAAAAAGTGTGTGTTACCATCTCACACAATTGTTTGAAATTTATTTTTTCAATACAGTCCTAACGCGATCGTACGGGGCATCGGCGAATACG
>CABEEJ010005385.1:13256-50854 GCA_901482245.1 Timema douglasi | reverse complement strand
GGATTTTATCATGTTTCCAATACATTTCAAGGCCCTAATGACCTCGATGTGTCGGTGGGCCTCTAAACCATAATAATAATAATAATTCTTATAACTGGCCACCAAAATTAGTAAATGTTTTTTATAACTTACAGAAAGAACCATCCATAATATTATTCACAAAATAAAACGTTTTTATTTTGTAAACAAATGTACATGAACCCACTTGAAGACGTTTCGTATGACGTCAACATTCCCCCCTGTTTCAGCTGGTTCTCCATCTTAAAGAAACATATAAACGGTTATTTTCCTAAGTTCGTGTTTCATTAATGTTAAAACGTTTAAAACTGAACTTCATAATATTACAAACAAATTGTTTGTTGTGATAGCGTTCACCCCAAAAATTGATAAAAACTCAACATGTGGTCTGACAGATCATAAAATGGTTTGATCAATGGATACATGGTAGCATTTCCTAGCTGTCACCGACAACCTCTCTTAACGTAGATAGGAGATGTATGTTTTTCACTCACGTTAAACTGGGCATCTACAATCTTTTAGCAGATTAATTTAGTTCTAGGATCCACACGTCAACTAAAACCTAGGCAGATTGTCCATTCTTGAAAAAAATAAAAAAATACTACTAATATAACCATGACAATTTATCGGCCTTGTCCAAGAAACGAACCCGGAACTCCTAGATAAGTAGGCAAACGCTCTAATGACTGAGTTAAATGTGTCAGTGTACTCTCACATTCTACACTTCAGGTATTTTTCTATTATGTTTTTTTGTTTGTTTTATTACATTAAACCCGGACACTGACTATTTTGGACTACACGCTAAGCTAAGATTATTATCTAGTATGTGGCATGTAAGAACGAGCATATGTGTTGTGCCTGTTTGTTTGGGGAATCCCCAGTTCATTAACGGAAAGTGAAGACCTTCCTACTGACATTGACCTCCTACTCACAAGCATGTCTCCTTCATCCATCCTCATGCTTGCGTCATTAACAAAATTGGTATGACGTTAGGAATGGGTGTGTTTATGTTAAGGTGTATTTACATTGCAATTGTATTATTATTGTTGGGCTTTTAGTGTAATTATAGGCTACTGTCATGGCCAAGGCTACAGTTTACCGGTAAAGCGAGAAAAAGTCGGTGCTTTTGCAGTTTTTATATCAAAACTTTTTGATCAAAATAAATTAAACATTTTTCCAGTACAAACATATAGTTTAATTTTATTCACATTAATATATTAAAAGTTGTTGAGTATCTTTCATGAGCATAGCAGCTTTAGATAAGAAACTTTTTAATGAAGGGGAAAAGTAGTCATACAATTTCAGAACACCCTTTACAGATATTCCAGAGATGTTTATATCAGCATATAAAGAGAATTAAACTCTATTTTTATACTGGTGCAATAATTGGACAAAAATGTTTTGATATAAAAACCCAAGAACATGATCTTTTCTCACGTTTCCTACACCCCCAACTTAAGATAAATTATTAATGTAGTTTTGAATTCTTCGTAAATATCTAGACTAATTCCATATTATAATATTATTATCAGGTACAAAACAAATTATGTTTTAAAACACCTTAAGCTGCTTCAAGAGGTATTCACTGTTCAAACAAAATTCTTGGAATCACCTTTTGGGGAATTTATCATAAAACATTGAGACAAAACCCCCATATCATTCTCCCTACACCCTAACCCTCGATAATATTACAATAAATACATTAATAAATTCCTGATAATTGCCGTATTTTAATGATGTGGGGAAGAGTTGATCCAAGCTGGTCACCTACCCCTTACCTTCTCTCCAAAAGGGCATATGATTTTAACAAAAGCTTAAAACTTGTGTAGTACAAATATTATACAGAGCACCAAAGATTTATCGAATGCATAGGCTAAATTTTGGGAACAGACTTTTGGCTTGACATTCAAAAGGTCTACTTGTATATACAAAGTTCCCCTATAATTCCCAATTTGTGAAAGTAGATCATTATTAAATGATGGTTACTATCCTACAAATTAAACTGGTATCATATTATTTATTACTACCACTATAAGAAAACGCAGAATGGTCGTCCCAGTACTCTTTCATTGATGCATGGTTTGTAAATATTTGTAATTAAAGGAAACATATAAAAAATAAAATATTATATCTTATTTAAGGGAGTAAGCTAATTTCCCTTTATTGAAATTATGATAAAATAGATGAACTGATATTAACAAACACTCATTTTAAATTAATTTTAGAGGTCCTTGATGTCGGAAAGAATAATAGCGTCACACGAAAACTTAATTTTTCAAGCGAATCTCCAGAATTATTCAGTGCTTAGTGGCTCATTTGTGCAATCAATCTTTGCTTACATCACAATGGAAATCCTGATTTGTGTATCATTGAATGAATATCTATATAATATTATATAAAAGGTAAAACCCATTAACTCACTCACTCTTCTCCGTACCTCCCCAACCCATGGGTTTGGGAACTTGAAATTGTGTGTGATGTTTACTTTCAGACTCTAGACAAGAGATAAGACGGGGCTTTGAAAAATTTGACCTTTAAGGGATGAAAAAGAGGGTGTTGAAAATTTAAAGATACACTTATATATACTTTGAATCAGTGGACATAAAAACTTGAAATTTAAAATGAAAGCTTCTTTACAGAATTAAGTTGAACATATTTTAGACTTTTAAAATTTCATCCCCTAACGAAGGGGAGGTAGAGGCAGAAAACTGTGCAACTTAACGACTAGCCCATCACCGTATTTCCCAAAGCCCTGGCCCTGGAAACTTGAAATTTTACTTGGCAGAGTGGTGAATGGATTGTCATATATAACCAGAAGAATCTATTATTGGGAAATATCAAACTAAGGCTCCAGGGAAAAAATGGAGGGCCTATAATTCGGAAAAAAATATATTGTATGAGATGTAAAATTAAAATTTGGCAGATAGGTAGAGATAACCTCAGATAACACAAAAAAACTTGAAAGTGAGAATTTTTAAAAGTTAATGGAAGAATAGGGGATAGGGCTTCAAAATTTAAAAAAAAACTAATAGTAAACAGCTACTTCCTAGTGTGGTAATAGCTTAAATTTGGCAGGCAAGTAAAAATACCAATCCAAATAAATGTTAAGGGATGAAAATGTTACTTTTTTAATTTGGTCTTTTTGGAAATGGGGTGAGAAGGAGGCTTAAAAACACTTTTAGGTGGTATGGAAAATCTAAATTCATCTGGCAAGTAGCAGGGCAGCTCCTGAAAACCTAATTGGACTTTAAATTCTATATTTATAATTAGGGATTGTTTAAATGGAAAGGGCAGTAGGGGGTTTACAGTTTTCAAAACTAATAGAAATGACTACTTTTCTGTGTGATATGAAACTTAAAAATCGTCAAGAAGATATAAATAACTCTCAAAATAACCAAAAAAGATCCAAGATGAGAAAATAGAGTTGAGGGGGGATGTAAGTCGATATACATTTCTGGGGAGCC
The DNA here is from genome assembly GCA_901482245.1 of Timema douglasi. NCBI lineage: Eukaryota > Metazoa > Arthropoda > Insecta > Phasmatodea > Timematidae > Timema > Timema douglasi. The sequence goes on along the minus strand of CABEEJ010005385.1, from coordinate 47,372 downwards.
GAATGACCTCTGAACATTTCGAATTTCAAAATCTAAGCCCGGGAAATGGGAGAACTCAAAATTGATACAATTAGTAAAGATCACCACTTGTCTGTTTGATTTCTACCACTTATACCCTCTTTATTTTAATTTTATTTTTTCCTCCGTATTAACATTATTTCCCTTTTCCTTTACTACCATTTTTATCCTTTAATACTTTTTATCTTATTACTTTTTTTAAAGAAAAAGATTGATTCGATTTAAATGTAACGCTTTTTGACAATTGTTTCCTTTTTACACTAACATATTTTATTTGTCAGAGCCGGGTACTTCTTATGAAAAGGTGTAAAAAGGGAATTAAGTACAAAAAGGGTAACAAGTATGTATAATCAATTTTTTAATTGATAAAAAGTTTAGAAAAACTCAAAAGTTTTTAAAAGGAACTAAAGGGTAAAAAAGGCTATGAGGGGAAAAGTATAAAAGAGCGAAAAGTACATAAAGAATAAAAAAGGGAAACGTAATAAAAAGAGTAAAAGTTCCAAAAGGGTAAAAAGGGCAGAGGGTATAAAAGGGGTAAAAAGTGCGTAAAGGGTAAACAGTGCAAAAGGTTTAAAAAGGGTATAAGGAGTAAACAGGGTAGGAGCCCAAAACTTTAGCATAAAAGTGATAAAAAAAGTTATAAAACGTGTTATATTTACTGTTCACAGAAGGTGAAATTATATTTCTGGCCCACTTTCTTCCATAAGAATAACATTGATCCTCCGCATTACGAAGTTGGATCGCTTTCTCCCACATTTATCGTTCGCATAGAGTCGGTGGGTCACTTTCTCACATAAGAAAACCATTGACCGGTGGCGGATCGGCAAATATTATTTTAAGGGTTAACCATATTTTCAAATTTTACCATTGATCCTCCTCACTGCGAAGTTGGATAATTTTTTCCCACATAGATCCTTCCTAAAGTCAGTGAGCTACTTTATCTCATAAGAATAGCATTGCTCAATGGCGGATCAGGAAAAATTATTTAGGGAGGGGAAGGTGGGTGGGTGGTAAACCAGTTGTTTCTAAAATAGTTACACCATTAATTTGATAAAACTTTTATAAATCACAAATATTTTATTATAATATTACTACGTATTGGGTGTTACTCGTTGAGCCGTTTATTAAAACGTTTCCCAGGAGGCACTGCGAGGAAGCGAGTAACGTCACCTCCCACCTATAACTAATTTTAACTAAACTATTTAATTTAGACAAAGCTGTGCTGTTTCACCTGATGAAATCAGGCTATGATACTCACAAAAATTCGAGCTATTTACGTAATACAATATAAAGGGTGATTTTTTGTATGTCTCCATTGGTGAACAAGTTTGTCTTATTTTGTAGTCACCGTATGCAAGAGTGTCGCATCCATTATCTAAAATATAGCGTTTGTCATCTCCTGGTGAAAGTGTAAGTTTATTCAAAGAGATACTGTACAATTGGTATTTCTCACTTCTTATCATATACATATTGGCGTAGTGTAATATCCCTCTCTTTGAACATTTTTTATAATGAGCATGTTTAATTTTATTTTTGAGAGTTGTTTTTGATACACCTTTACCTACTTTTTTCTCCTCAAGACTCTCCATTTGAATGGAGTAAATCTTCGGTCGAAGTCCCACAAACTCTCGAATACACTCCCCATTCATCTCATCCTTCATTTTACACAGAGCTTTTTTATTGCACGCTCTGTGTAAAAATGTGTTTCTGGATAGTCTGAAGTGTCGTATCGGTCTATATTATCAAACATATTGATATACACATTTTTGTTTTCAGTTCGTAGTAGAAGGAGTCTGTATCTGTGAACAAGAGATTTGCATTTTGTCCATATTTCCTCTTAACATAATTATATTGAAAGTCATACATGATAACCTTGCTTATATCTAAGATTGATGAGCCTGCATAGATGGCCTTATTCAATAGTAGACTTATTTTACTCATGTGAACCCCAACTAACTAATCCGTGAAGATTGCATAAGCAATAAATGCTAGTGAAGCAATACGATTCTTCAGAGCTTTTTAATTATTTAGTAATCGAACATTTACACGATGTCTTTGATTCTCCATCGACTTTACAAATAGTGCATAATTCATGAGTTTAAAAAAGTCCTTTTCAAACTCATTTAATGCATTTTTTCATCGGGATGTAATACAATCAATATATGGCTTCAACCAAGCGCTCTGATTGAAAGTTAGGACACGGTGTATCTCTTGAAGGAAATATATAGTTTTAAATTACGATAATGCACCCCATAATTTTGTTTACGGTTTACGTTGGGAACTAGTTTTTCTGTTTTCCCTCTGGTGGGAGAAATCAGCTTGGATAGTATATACTTAGAGATTGGGGATAACATCTCAGGAGTAACTACGACTTTTTCAGGAGCCAGTGGATAGTCACTGTGATTGTCATGAATTTCTTCCGGATACTCTAGATCTACTTCTATTATATAACTCATAGGGCTATCATAAACAACTGAAACTATATTGAACGCTGCTATTTCAGTCTTGTTCAACCACTCAAAATTACTCTAAGAAAGACAATCAGACATAACAGCCCCGTATAGATTATTACAATCCCAGTATGTGATGTAACTCACCTAATTTTCAGGGTTAAAATCCTTCATATCGTGGTTGTTTGCTTCAGAATGTCTATTAGAAATCATAGACACCCCACCACGTATCCCTTTTTCAATGAATAGATGCATTTCAATGTCAGTTAGTAGCTCAAACTCAGCCTTGGTCATCTTTAAAAGTGCCGCCCATGCTAGTCCAGGGCTTGTGCAAAAATCTAGACAGTCTAATTTATAGTACTCAAAACACAAAGAGTGAAAATATTTGAAGACGTCTGCTAAAAATAGAACGTCACTTAAAACATATAAAATTTGATAATCCTCCATAGTGTTCATTTCAAAGTTTTCTCACACAGTTTTAGGATGAGCGTAGTCACTTTCTGAAATATGTTCTTGGCACATCTGATTATAGAATGCGGATTTTGGTGGTAATTGACTATCTTTCAGTTTACTGCTGCAATCCATATAGTCATAAGGGAACATACCTTTTCGTTGCAGTAGATCTACTTTATCGAAAGGGATATTTTCATGGAGTATTTTAAATGAGTTTTCCCAATATGCAACAAATTTTCAACCAATTTTTCCAAGAGATGTGCTAAAAACTGGAACGAGTCAATAATATGTAAATAGCCAAGACTGGATGAGATATACTTCTCCATATTGTTTGAAATACATGATATTCTTCTGCCTGTAAGCTTCCCAATTTTCCGCATGATAATATGGGAAACATAATTTTCTAAATGGTGTAAAATGACGGGTATTCTCTTGGTATATTGAAACCGAATATTGCACTTACTATGAGATGCACCCCGATAAACTCCACTGAGATGACAGTGGTCACGGACACAGTCTTGACCCAACTCCTTCTCGCAGATACTACATAAGCTAGCTGAAATAAATTATTTTTTTGTTCAGGGATGATGCGCATAGGGACAACATTTTTATTCATCTCGATGATCATAGTTTCTTCTTCAACAAGTTTATGAAGAAAGGTATCTATAACATTTTAACCACTATAGACAGTAGGAGATTTCACACATTTACCTTCCAAATTGACAGCTACATATGCAAATCCGGATGGTGTATGCTTCGTCATTTTTGTAGTTGATGAGTGATTGGGGTTAGGTGCACACCCTGATATTTTAACATTAAAGCACTCAAAATCTGCATAGATCACATACGGGATTTTTAACATATGTTTATATGTCGAAAATCTCAATATTTTATCCTCTTCGTTAGGCATCTGTATCTCCTGATCATTAAAATCAGTACACCGCTCAATATGCTCATCGCTGAGATTTTACTTGGAAAATCTATGCAAACAATATTTTCAATAGTATGATTCACCATTATGTCTGGTCAGAGAGTTTAGCAATCTGAAATTTTTAATAAGACAATAATGTCCCCTATACACATTGGAAAGAAATAACAAATCCACGTGATGGTCATGACTAGCCTTAGTTATTCTAAAGGTAATATTTCCCTTTGGTAGCCATACACATTAATAGATACATTATTTTGTTTCTAAAACTGAGTTATTTGTGGTATTTGCACAGGATGTTCAATACCATACATAATTAGTCTACATTCCACTGATATATACTTATTCACGCGATTAGCATGATTGTCATCTGGATATAGAAATGCTAGTACAGACCAAAGAAAACATTTTCTGTCAGCATTTCCTATATTAATTAGAGCATTCTTATTTCCCAACTTTTCTGGTAATGGAATATAGCTGGAAGCAGCCAAAGGAACATATTTAGCTAGTTTAAGCTCTAAGTATTTCACACGGTCCTCAGACCAGCCATTTACTTTGTGGTGGAAAGAATAAGCTGCTTCAATCATGTAAGTGCATGCGCCCTTAATCTGTAATTTTAATTCGTCACGACTTAGAGTGACCATACACTTACTGCGAAAGTAAGGGGTGATTGTTTCCTCTCCCTCCCCTCCAACACGAGAGTACTCTACACAGGCAGATGTATACCATTTAAGATTACATTAAGTTGTTGGATAAGTGTTGCTTCCAACTTCCTTTTAATTCCGTTAATAAAGATTAAAAATAAGGAGTCTTTCGAGAGATAGAGCTTGATGATTTTGACTGTACCATTCAAAACTTCTTAAAAATTACAGGGGTCATAATCTTCATCAATATCGAGATTCTCAATATATTTCTGCTCTCTTGACTTTGTAACGTTGGCAACATTCCCCAGTGAAGTTGCTCCTGTCGCAGTACAGTTCTTTAGTTTGGGTCGTAATAGACTATCCCGCCGTGAAAATATTTTACTGCATTTTTCACACTCGAAGTACTTCACCTCCCGACTATGTTAGGAAACACTGTACGTTATCACTCCGACTAAAAACTTGTCCACACTCATCACATTTTTTAAGTCCACTGCCGTGTTGTAAACGTATATGACGTACCAGGTTGGTAAGTTTGGTAAAGGATTTTGAACAGTTCTTACATAGGAAGACCACTTTAACCAAGCGTGCTGTATGAAAACAAGTAGATAAAATCTTAACTGTAGCACGTGTTATGAGAACAAATGAATAAAATCTTAGTGATAGATGACTTAACCAACTATTCGCTATCGCTTCTCTAGACGTGGAAGGCAAAATTCACACCAGAGAATACAACGATGATTTGATGAAATCCTATACACAGTGAGACAAAGGTTAAAACCCTTATATCAAATTATAAACATTATTTGTCTGCGAGTAACAAGACATGTGTGTGCACAATTATTTCACCTCCAAATGATACACTTAGAAATTAAATAAATAAATATTGTAAATAATGTACGAGTAACACATGCGTTACTGTCTGAATCCTTCAATAGGTCGCTATTTACGAGTAAATTATTATGATACATAAAACATCTATTCATTTCTTAATAAATTTCATTATATGCCATCTAGTGAGGAAAATTGGGTAGTAGAGGTATTTCTCATCCTCAATTAGTTCCTTCATACGGAAAAAGGTTGAGTATCGAGCTATAGACCTTTTTCGTTATGAAGGTAATAATTGAGAATTCGAAAGGCATTATAAACTGTTTTCGTTAAAGAGTTAAAACTAAAGGTTTTATAAAACTAGAGTATCGAGCTATATACCTTTTTTGGTATGAAGGGAATAATTGAGAATGGAAAAGGCATTATAAATTGTTTTCGTTATGAAGGAGAATGAGAAAGGCTTTATAAAACTAGGTTTCTCAAAACTGTTTTTTCCTTCACGGTCTATAGTTCGAGCCCGTAGTTTAGACCTTTCCAATCAAAATTGTTCTATCATCCTCCGGTCATTGAGTCTGTAGTTTAGACCCTTCTTATGAGAGAAAGTAGCTCACTGACTATAGGAAGGGTCTATGTGAGAATAATGATACAACTTCGCAGTGAGGAGGATCAATGCTAAAACTCGAAAATATGGTTAACCCCAAAATAATAGTTCCCGATCCGCCACTGATCAATGCTTTTCTTATGTGGGAAAGTGACCTAGCGACTCTATGTGTAGGATCAATGTGGGAGAAAGTGACCCAATTTCGTAATGTGGAGGATCAATACTAAAACTCGAAAATATGATTAACCCCCAAAATAATATTTCCCGATCCAATACTTTTCTTATGTGGGAAATTGACCCACCAACTCTATGCGAAACATCACTGTGGGAGAAAGTGACACAATATCGTAATGTGGAGGATCAATGCTAAAACTCGAAAGTATAGATAACCTCCAAAATAATATTTCCCGAACAGCTACTGATCAATGCTTTTATTATGTGGGAAATTGACCCACCAACTCTATGCTAAGGATCAATGTGGGAGAAAGTGATCCAACTTTGTAATGTGGAGGATCAATGTTATTCTTATTGGAGAAAGTGATCCTTCACATCCTGTGTGGAGGATCAATATTAACCTTATAGGAGAAAGTTGGCTGGAACTCTCATTTCACCTTCTACTGTTCACCCTCTTTTTGCCTTTTCAACTTTTTATTCTTTCTCCCATATTACCCTTTATCCTTTGAACACTTTTTACATTTTTTTACTTAACTGTTTTTAAAAAAGATTTGTTTTTTCTTTTTACCCTTTTTTGCCCCTTTTAAACTTTTTAATAATTTTACCCTAAACTATTCTCCCGAATGAAGCCGGATACATCATGCTAGGCGGTAAATAAATACTACTCTTTGGTTATAAATTATAACCTAATTAATATTAGGTAATATGGTACAACCAATAGAGATAGAGCTGGAGAATTGTATTATATAATTTTAAAATTGAAAAATGAATTAAATTACTTTTAATATTCAAAATATTGATTATATTTTGCTTTTAATGAGCAAAAAAATGCCATATATAAAAAAAATTCAATAAATTGGTATAACATTGAATTAAAACATGGGTTGACGACAAGTCTAAAATACACATATAACATATTAAAATTTAGTTACAAAACTTGGATACAACAAATTAAGGACAAAAACAAAGTTTAAAGGTCAACAGAGTTGTAAATTATGTAATAAAACTGAATTAGTGGGTTAGCATTTCCGAATGAAGTTTAATAAAGTAATGAAAATGTTCTTTTTACAACGTTTTTGAAGAATATAACAATTTTAGTTTTCAGGTTATGTATACAATCTAAGCCTTATCTTGGTTTAGTCCCATTACTCCTTGTGCTAATTATCCATTAGAATGATGCTGACTTATATTCTTCCGACATGTTTCAGTACAAAAATACCTTAATCATGGACAACGTAAAATGAAATTAAAGAACCAGAAGAAAACTTGAGAATTATATTGTGCTAAAATCTTAATAAATTACCGTTATATTAATGAATTTGTAAACGACAATTAATAAACAAACAAACTTACCAACGTCGCTGTGCGGATTAAATTCACTATGCGTACTCTTAAACAGTTAAAACAAAGTCTTTAATAAAATTACAATAACTTTTCACTTGACGTTTTAGCCTGGTATTTATTTAATCACCACTTGAGAAAGACTCGCAAGTATGTTTTATTACACTTCACATATTTTTTGGAACACTATAAAATTCCTAAAACTCAAGGTTTAGCCTAGAGGGCAACACAACACAATATTGGGGTTAAAAGATTTGTTATAGTCTTGATACACTTAAATTTTCAAATAATGTATATTGATCACTGAGAAACACTAGCTTTTTTATCGCACGCTTTAATGTTATATTAGATAAATAATTATTCCAAGATCACTAAAAAACCGTTTAATTTCCAATGATAGCACGCTCACACACCGAAATAATATTCACAAAAGAACACACAGATTACTAAGTAGCCGAATTAATATTCAAAAAAGTCACTGTATTATTAAAATTTGTAATAAAATTATTAACGTTAGCATAGACACGCCTAAATACAAATCAAAAGTACTCAACCATAAAAGATTTTGTTCTTCAACTTGTTGACTCATGAACGTGGTTTTATTAATTGTATTTTTTAAGATAATTCACTGCCATATTGTATATTTAATATTGTTAGATTTTAGTATGCGAATAACCGTTTGGTTAGTTATTTAGTATTGAAGTTTTCTTTTACTGTTTAATTCAAATTAATTATTAAAGGCAAGAAAACGTTACAGTGGTCCTATGCTGAAAACAAATATGGCCACTTGATAGAAGATATGCTTCCAGTTGGTGACGTAGTGGAACTTGTTTCAGGTTGGACGGCGAGTTGTAATAATACTCGTGTTTACAAAATTTAAACTTTATATTATTTCACAAACATTTTGCATGGTTTTTCTTATTTATTATCCCAAACTATGTATTTATGTTAAAGATATGCGAGGGCAGTTATAAAAATATTAAAAATTGATTTTAATACCATTAAATGTAAAATTTCACGCTCTGTTTAACCTATATTTGCCACAAGAGGTAAAAGAAAAGTTAGAATGACTTTACTAGATTTTTTTTTCTTAAATTTGATAATGTAAAATAAAATTATACTGTAATCTTTGGGGAAGTATTGTTAAAAGTGATTGGTAGGTAATATTTTTAGTGATAATAATAGTAGTAATTAGTAGATAATAATTATTTCCAAATATGTTGGCAAATTTACTTTCAAACAATGTTGGCATTACTGATACCATATGCTAGCTTCTGCTAACTGTCATGTAAGACCCAAGAAGTGATAATTTCACTGTACATACATACATACATATATACATACATACATACATACATACATACATATATACACACATACATACATACATACATACATATATACATACATACATACATACATACATACATACATACATATATACATACATTCATACATATATACATACATACTTATATACATACATATATACATACATATATACATACATACTTATATACATACATACATACATACATATATACATACATACATACATATATACATATATACATATATACATACATACATATATACACACATACATACATATATACATACATACATACATATATACACACATACATACATACATATATATATACATACATACCTACATACATATATACATACATACTTATATACATACATACATACATTACATACATACATACATATATACATACATATATACATATATACATACATACATACATATATACATACATACATACATACATACATACATACATACATACATATATAAATACATTCATACATACATATATACACACATACATACATACATACATATATACATACATACATACCTACATACATACATATATACATATATACATACATTCATACATATATACATACATTCATACATATATACATACATACATACTTATATACATACATACATACATACATACACACATACATACATACATATATTACATACATACATACATACATACATACATACATACATACATACATACATACACACATACATACATACATATATACATACATACATACTTATATACATACATACATACATACATACATACATACATACATACATACATACATACATACATACATACCAAAAGACAAACCTCTCTTACGTTATTTGACTTTAAGATTAAGTTTAATCTCAATACCCTATCCGGGAGGATAATGATGTAGTTGAGGGTTCAACACCTTCCCAAACCAAGATTTAAAAATAAAAAAATCTTTTACAAAACAATAAAATAATAGTTTACTTGTTGCCATCATTATAATGTTTAAAGTATTGTGAGAATATTTATGGCTGAGGGTGGGTCGTTGAGATTAGAAAAAAGCAAAACCTTCCAACTGAAAATAATTCGTCTGATAGTTTCGTGAACACTTCGTAAATGAGTCTACAAATAAAGAGCAATGGAGCAATAGGGTAAGATATAAGGGGGGTGAGTAGGTTAAATCCATCAGCTCCAAACTGCTTTCAGTTTGTGAAAACATAAACAGCAGTAAGGAAACAGCCACCTAGAAATTTTGTGGTCAAAATTAATAGCAGTTCACTATTTATTATTGTTATTTTATAGGTAATAATAAATATTTAAAAAATCTGACAGTTGCCTTATTACTGTTATTATTATTAACAGCTCATCTTACTACCCATTCGATTATACCTTTATGTACTAATTACGTTAATGGTTATAGGTATTAGGAAGATTATATTAAAGGAAGTTTACCCGCATTTGCGAAGAGAAAGAGTGGAAAACCATTTTGTAAAACCACCTTCAATACACCCGACTGAGGTTTGAACATTGATCTTCTTGTTAATTGAAGTATAGCCTACTACAAGCGTAGCGTGCTAGACCACTTGGCCACCGATGTGAGTGGATCACATGTCACATGTCTTGACGTATGAATACCCATATGAAAGTGGTTTTAAGTAACTTTTATAACTGTGGGAAAGGTTTCTTCCTATCTGAATCTGATTGCGACCGGGTTGTCTGAAGGGCAGCTTAACTAAACATTTATTTTTATAGGACGCCCACTTTCAACCGCCCCCCCCTCTTCCAACATTGGTTAAAGTCACAAAAATTTGGCATTGTATGGATACATATGTTTTATTAGCTTTATCATTTATGAAGTTATCAAAAGGTTCCAATAATACTTCCTTATGGACAACTTGTAACATTATGATGTGTAATGTTACAATGGGACCACGCCCACTACGAACATTAATGGATGTGACGCTTCAATTCTTACTACCCGCCCCAATAAAATCAATTTATCTTAGGATCCCTACAATAGTATTGTTCGCTGTTGTAGTTCATGTAGGCTAAGAAGAAATAATATAACCATGCTGGACAATATCTTTCACAACTCGTATCAAACCAATGTAAAATATATTATATCCACGTACTTACCGTTTGAATATGCTGTCTCTAGAAACCTGCTAGGCTGGACGACTCGCGGTAAACCAAGACCGGCGAATGGAGCATGAGAAGCCGGCGAATCTACCAACACATCCCCGCACTTCAGCTGTACGTGAGTGAAATGAACCTACGATTATCTACTTCGTCTAGAAGACAACTATGTTGCTGACCTCTGGCGGACACTGGAGGAACTTACTTAGAAACATCGTATGATTGGAGATATCCATTATATTCCAATGGAGCAAGATCAACGTTCATCGAAATCCACAAGTTTTGCAGGCATCGTGACGTCACCGCGTGTGTTTTGTTTCCCAATAACAACAATGAAAATCCCTATATAATGGCTATGCTACAGTGTAAAGACAGACTATTCTACCTTCGACCATCGACGACAGGACATTGCCATGGAGCTGGGCAATGGCTAGGAGAAGGACTTGTAAATGTTTCGTATTTCGTCGCTTAGACGAGTGGAGTTATGGACTCTAACTTTTTTCTTTAATCTTCAAACATAAAAAATATTCTGTTTTAAAATTTATTAAATTCTTTTTTTTGTCGATTTAAATTTAAATGTCGCCGCTCGGGCGCTAGTCTTTTTATTGCACTTTTTCACGTATATATTTTCTATTGCGTAATATTTAGAAGTTGTCAGAATTATATTTATTTGTTTGGATTTGCAGAATATTCCCGTTTTTTTTAAAGTAACTTTTCATATTAGCATATATAGTTAGAATTAAAGTAACGAGATATAACCTTTTGAAACTTGAATTAGTATAACCTTGTAACGTAAGTTCCTTTTGAACAACTCAGTTTGTTTGTTTAGTTTGGGAACTGTGTGTTCCATATTCTGTCAGGTCGAGTAGTCCCGTGGGTGATTGGCTTGTGTCTGGTAGTCAATCTCTCACGTTTATGTAAAGTTTGTATTGTATTTCGTCAACATTTACTTTTCTTTCAAGTTTAGATATCGTTGTCTGCGCATAACGAAACCTTTTGAACAATATCAAGGTGCCCATTAGGCCCTTATAACTTTTGTAACACATTTAAATAATTACTCTGTAGTTTTGTCTCATATAGACTGGCTATCAATTTTGTGATAGATATCATGTTTCCTTTTTATTTAAATACTTGCACAACTTAATGTCGTAAAGTTGTTTACTTCGAGTATGATTTCCAACAGAACTCATTATGATATAATGAGACCATTTGTTTTCATCTGCGCTTTTGTCATTTATTGAATAAAATTACTCTTTGTTGAATTTACGTATTTTTACAGATTCCATTTATGTTTATGTAGTTTATATCCTCTCCCTTTATTACCTTCTCATGGTCGAGGTAATAACAAGACGTAGAGAGGGTGTACAAACTGCGCCACTCTGCTCTCTCATTAATTACCTGCTTAATTAGCTAATTAGAGGCCTATATCAATTTTGAGTTAGGTTGGAAATCTTTACTGTAAAATTTTTGTTGTTGTTGTGAACTCATTTATTTTGAAACTAATCCTTGTACTTCTTTGTTTCATGATTGACGACTTCACGGTGGACGCGTCAACTGGGGGAGAAGCAACTGGCGAGTCAGTATGGTCTTAAGTCCATTGTTTTGCTGCCTACAAAAAAAGGCCTTATGTCGGAGCCTGCCATGCGTTGGGATACCTTCCGCAGGGGTAGCTCAGCGCTGCGGAGGCCGGGTTCATTGGTTTGTTTACATGTTGTCGACTGCCAAGCTCTCTCCCAGGTAAAGCGGTCCGTGGTCGGTAAGTGTGTTTTTACACTAAGTCGGTGAGGTTACTATGCCAGACAAACAATATTAGTATTCCATTTTGCTATGCGTAACTTTATTTGTTTAGTGGGAGGGGCTAATTAACAAAAAAATATTGTTTTGAGGAACATGTTTCTCTCCCCCAGGCCTAAAGATTTCCGGGACCCTCCCGGAAAACTCTTGGCGATTGGTTGCCTTTAAAGTATTTGAGTGGCCAACAGATTTTTTTTGGTGAAAATTGTATTCCCTTAGAATCTATTTGAAGTAGTCTTACCTAAGATATTTAAAAAAAATTAAGTTCCCCTAGAAGGTAATCATTTAGATTGCTCCTTATCTGATAAAAAAAAATTAATTCGATGCCCATAAAAGCTATTTGAAGTTATTTTTAATCGTTTCATATTAAAAAATATAAGAGGAGATATGGTAGGTAGGTATAGAACAAACATTTGACTCAGTTGCGACCTGTGTGCATGCCTCCTTTATAGAGTTGTTCCCAAGTAAATGTTATAGGAGTTGACTAACTGTTCAGTGTTGGTTGCGTTTTCGGCAGAGCTGTCTAAAACACATTTCGTCTTTAAGATAATCAAATATCTTCCTCTCTCTCAGACCTGCTGCGTGCTCTACACGAGAATAATAACTGGCAATAATAGAGGATTATATATTTAGCTACTTCAAAGCGTTATTATAGTGGAATAGCGATTGGAATGTAAGCTTATAACATAGCACAATTATGTCTTCCTTATGTTTAATTAAGACTATTGCAGTAGATTACATTCTGGTTCAACGGGGAGGTCAAGGTTTGAATCCGAAGCACTAAAGTGTGTGGGGGGGGTCATGTTTTCCCTAAATTATATCCTCTAACTCATCAACACAAATTCAGGCACATTCCTTTTGAACTTGCATTTCTTATTCCTGTCCCATTAGTATAACTTAACGTGGAAACTCCAGACGGGTAGTAGGATGCAGAGAAAAAAATATAAAAGAAACAATGGAAAATTTTGACTATATAGAAGTCATTGTAATAGGGTTATATTAATAAACTAATTAAAAAACATTTTATATAATATTTGGTAAGGTGATATATTATGTTGATAAGAATTGGAATTGTAAATTAAAATTATGATACTATATAGTTTGCTGCGTAACCAAAAAAAATCAGCCTTAAGAATTCAAATAGATTACACTTTGATACATTATGTATAATCCTGCCCTAAATGTTTATAAATAAATTAGTAATAATAGTAATAAAATTAATGATAAATACCCCTAAAACATATGAGGTGTGATAAATATTAAATAAATAAAATTAAACATTGCATTAAGTACAAGACATGATAATAAATACATTCTTTGAAAATGTTAGTTTGGGAAACTGTAATTATTATATTTTTTATTTCTTATCTTAAAATTGAACCCCTTATCCTTATCTGTGTATATAGCCCGTTGGCACCCATAGTATAACCATCTCTGGTGAGCATGTTTACTGGCAAGGCAAAAACCCTCTGGTCCCGAACCAGAAGTGAACTGGACCTCCGGGACACTGTCAGATATCGCGGTGCTCCGGTTTGATTTGGGCTGATGCTTCCTCACTCTATGGCGTTAGCAGCTCGCAGGTTCATTGCTGCATTTACAGGTGGCGACAGACTTGTAACAGAACAGAAGAGACCCTTGTAATGTAATCCTTTTGATTGTTACAGTATAAGTCAGTACAGGTGTTTCGCAGCACGTGCCGAGCACAGCCATCCAGTCATCGTGTCTACTGGAGTGAAGACTTATTGTGTGCTACCTACCATTTATTAACAATTGGCAGCAAGTGTTTCACCATTAAGTGGAACCAAGAAAAAACTATATTTATTACTGAACAATATAGTAAAATTTTGTTTGGTGGGATCCACAGGATTTTTTGGTTGACCACTAATTTCTTGAGTTTTCAAAATATTCATTAATGTATATTCACCACTAACACTTTTTTCTATAAATGATTGATTGAATTTAATTAGTTGGTATTTATTTAATGGTTTCTCATGCTGTGTATGTATACATAAAAAATATTTTTATATAGTAGTATGCATATATTATCATTTTTTTAAACAAATAGTCTCATAAACGGAATATAAAAAATTTTGGGAAAACACTGAAAAAAGGGAATATTTAAAAAAAATGTTTTATACTGAAAACATTATTCTATTTATATGCAAATAATATTTTTCGAAATATTTACATATTACTCTCACTCGGTACTTTTACTCATGAATGTCGCCTGCCGACAAATTTCGATGGAGTAGAACCACATAAACGAGAAGAGGATGGTGGTGAGCCTAGGCATGAAATCCAAATAACCTGCACCAAGTGCACACTTGACCCTTAATAATTCATACATAAAAGATGCGCAAAGAATAAAAACTAGCAAAAAAAGGAGATTATTAAGTCATAGAGTCATTGATGAAAGTTTGTTTACTAATTATTTTGGTTCCTTGTTAAAGCTAAATTTATATTCAGTATAAATGAGTACACCTTAAGTTTTCTTATTTTCTTCAATAATTCATAACCTATCTCACTTAAAGAGACACGTAGCATCCTAAGGTTTCATTTTATAAATTAATTTGAGGTATCTGACGTGCATTTTCTGAAACGAGTGATAAAATCAGCACTCTACTTTTATACTAACTTAAAACTTGAAAAGACACAACATCCCCGTCCATTAGCTCATCAGTTTAGAAGAAGAAACTGATGTTATACTAAAAATAAAAGTTCCACGGTATCAGGAATCGAACCTAGTGTCCCTAAATCAGTATAAAAACATGCTATTGATTAAACTAAGCCGTCGCAATATCTTAACGTTAAATAAAGCTGTATATCGTGCTTTGGTAGGATTCTTGGTTTAGAAAGCATTTAAAATAATAATAATAATAATAATAATAATAAGGTAACCAATAATTATTTGATGAGAATGATATTTTAACATATAAGTAGTAATGCAGCCTACAAAATACATCATTTATTTCTTCTTGAAATTAACTTGGAAGGAACAATAACTGTTGGCTTACTGCAAAACATAAATGTTTAGAAGATGTATGAATGTTAACTGCATTAGAAACTGTCAGTATTTTGCTAGTGCATGATTTGATGAAGTGAATAATGTGTTCTAGCCTTCCTTTTAGACAAGCGCCATTTAACTATTTTACTCTATACGCGGACATTCGCGGCCAGCCAGCACACACAGAACTAACTATTTATTAATATGTTTGAGTGCTAGGAAAACTTCACTGTTTCTTATGTAACCTTCATATAGTCAATCTTAAATCAATTTGACAAGGGAAGAGTGTTTAAAGCAACTTTTAAGGGTAGGTTTTTCGTTTTGTTTTTTAGCAACGCGTCTTACTACCCATCCTGGTAAAACGCCTAAATACTAATTAATCTCATGGGTTAGGAATTGTAAAGGTTGAAGTCAGAGTAAGTGAACCCGCATTTTCGTGGAGGCAGAGTGTAAAACCATTTAAGAAAAAACTAACCGAGTTCACCCGAGCGAGTTTAGAAACTCGATCTCTTCATCCTTGTCAGTCGAGCTAGACAGTAAACTAGCGCGTTAGCTGACTATGCTGCCGGGGTGGGTCTGAGAGTTGTTGTTAATTTCAGTGTGGTAAAAACACTATTGGTTGAACTTAAAAAAAGAAAGCCCCAAGTTAATAATAGATTATAGACCAGTGTGGTATTGGCTAGAAACACTCTCAAAATAATATATTTAATATATTATTTTAAACAGAATTACAAAGTAAAAAAAAATATTCTAGGAAATACCGTAAAAATATTATATTATACTGCTTCGGTATTCATGTGGACAAAAAAAATAAACTTACATGGTCCATATGGTCTTATATGGCGGCTCTATGTCCTGGCCGGGAATATTGAGACACGTTTTCCTAAATTGTTTCCCAACTTCCTTCCAAGCAAATGTGGTTACATCACCTTTAGTTTATATTTTTTTAATCACTATTCCCCAGTAATTAGTAGTATATATGGTTGAAATAGGTAATATTATGTTACTTACAAATATTTTCCTATAGTTCATTCATGATTTTATTATTCCCTTCACGTAAGAACGGAATTTTACCTTCCAGCTGATCCACAAAATCCATTATAGCTAGGCCTGTCAGTATTTACAGGGACTCACAGCAGAACAGCTTATTAAACTAATGTTAAAACCTGCCTGGATATAAAAACTACGTTAACATAGTTGAAAAAAATTACACTGAAATCGCTTATGTGGTCATAAATATCCTAGATAAAATGTACACAACATCTATCCGAAACTTTAACACGGACTCGAACCCCAAAACCTAAGTCTATCATAGTACAATTTCCTTGGTTGATATCAAACAGAATACTACGGAATCAGTTGTTGACAAATATCCGAATGGTCCTTCACCGAGACTCACAACACAAAACATGATTAATTCCCAATAAAACTTATTTGGATAAATATTCTTAAAAAAAAAAATTTCGATCGGTTAATTGGTTTCATAAATGTATACAAATATCCGGCTGGCACTTCACCTGGGACTTACACCAAAACACCCGATTATAGTTACTATACTAAAAAATGCCTGGATTAATACACTACAGAATAATAAAAACTACCCTAAAGTAATGTGTTGTTCCATAAATGTATACAACCAATCAGCTGGCCCTTCACCGGGACTCACACCGAAACACCTGACTATAAACAAATAATGCTAAAACCTGCTTGGATATTGGTTCAGTACAAAAGTAAAAATGCACCGCAATCGGTTAAGTGTTCCCAGAGATCCTAAGTTACAAATATAGATAGTATTATTATTATTATTATTATTACCACCGCGTCTTACTACCCGTTTGGGTTATACGCACTTACGCTAATGTGTAATGGTAGGGTGATTGTTAGATGAAATGAAGGACCTACAGTTTAACGTGGAATTCGAACCACAGTAGAGGCCTGGCACTCCACATATTCACAAGTTGTATTTAATACACGTCATATCAGGTAAAGGAAGGGTTTGGCAATCAGACAAATTTGTGCCAGGACCGAAGATTGAAGCCCGGGCCCTCAGCACAGAAGTTCGACACCTTGCCTCTAAACCACCAGCTCACCCAGATATAAATAAATCCGTCCGTATCTTTAACGGAAAATCAAACTCTATCTCTAACCGTATGTATGCAAGATCCTTCCTTAGCAGACATCCTAATGAATATAAATAAATGCACCGCAATCGGTTATGAAGTTCCGGGTATCTTTGGTTATAGACAGACGTTCTTAAAAACAGTACAGAACTACAATGATTTTTATTTAATAATCTTTACATTCCAAACCTTAAAAAAGCATAGATATAAATGAACGTGTTTTTAAGCTCATAGACCCGAATATACAATATTTCTCCTTGATTTTCAATTATTTAAACCTCTGACAAGACATCTTGTGAATGTGAGGAATGCCAGGCCTCCACCGTGGTTCGGATTCCACGTTAAACTGTAGGTCCTTCATTTAATCTCACAATCACCCTACCATTTCACATTAGCGTAAGTGCGTATAACCCGAACGGGTATTAAGACGTGGTGCTAATAATAATAATAATAATAATAAAAATTATAATCAACGTAAATCTTAATAAACCGCAATTTTTCTCAATCAAAGTATTGATCAAAACTTTTTACTAATAGTTATATTGTGACCGGTATGGTAACATTAAATAAAGTATGGAATCGAACTATGCTCCCACAAAGTTATACACAGTCATAATAACTTTGAAGAAACAAATAAATTCACTTTTATAACTAATATGTCCAATGGATACGGTTTTATCAATATTTTTTTTGGTTCACCTGGAAATAATATAAAATATTTTAAATTAGGATAGGGACCCTTAAATTACAGAAGTTTTTTTAAACTCAGTTTCTTACAAATAAAGTAAAAATCTTTAAGAGTTAATCTGTTATTTACGTTACATGTGTGGAATTTAATAATTAATCATTAATAAATTTACAATTGGCTATAAACAGTAATGAAAATTCTGGAAAAGGGGAGACTTGCTTTATGCTAACATGTAAACCCAATCAATGTGGGTAACAATGCCCAAATAACGTTTGACGTGGTTACATTTTTAATAGCTAAAAATTACCAGTCCGTATGTTAATGAGATCAAACACAATTAATTAACTTAGTATATAAATATCAATTATTGATTTCATCATTATCAGAACAATAAAGTAAAATTAATTTAGTAAATCAAACCATTCAGGCATCGCTAAAAGACATAACCCCTCCACCATCACTCCTTCCCAACAGTCAAGAAATAATTTGAGGACTTAAGGCCTTCTCTAACTTAGGCCTTGGGCGTAGATAGACAAACTATTCTGCAGTCATGTGTGGAGGTATATCATACCTAGCGGGCTCAGTGATTCATAAGTTTCTACCTTTCAATACGACGGAGTGTACATAAGAGAGAACCAACATTAATTATATCCAGTATAGAAGTGGTAGTGGCAGCTATACAAACCAGATCTACTCTCATGTAGCCATTCACCAAACTATATAATCTGTTGACTTGTTTTCCCTTTTGGCAGTCAAAACTGTCATAACAAATAATTCGTTTTTAATCACCTTGTTATTTTAACAGTTTCTACATTATTGAAACACGAACTTATGGAAATCATTAATGGATATTTCTTTTTTGTGAAAGCGGTGTTGGTGGTTCACTTAAAACTGTTTTATAAACCAAAGCTTCTAAAAACATACAATATTTTCATAAATTAAGATTGTGAGCCAGACGGAATGAGGGTTTTTAATGATGTATAGATTACGATTGTGATCTTAGAGCTCAGGGTTTGATTATTTAATTCATATTCTTCATGTCCCCCGTCTCTAGTTCACGGGTTTCGTTGTAACATTACGTTTTGGGACTGTGACTGAATATATTATTACTGGATTAAAATCAAATATAAAACATTTGTTTATTTAAAACTACTACTGATATGAACAAATATAAAACGCGACCCAATTTCACACGTGACTAAACCTCCATCTCAACAGGGAGTAGATTCAACACATTTAAATTATAATGAAATGGCTGGCATGGATTGCGCGTACTAACTTCCCGACATCTCCTCCGAGACCAGGGTTTGAATTAGATTAATATATATTTTACGGACTCTTGACAAGTCCGGCCCGCTTGGAAACTGGCAAAAGACTCGTGGTGAGTTTCCACTCGCTAAGACGTACTGTATCTAGCCGAGAGTTCTGGCTGGAAAATAAACTGGTACTACTCAGCCTATTGACAAGCGAGGATGAAAAAATAGGCCTATAAACAAAACATCTGATAAGAAAGTATCAACAGATAAACAGTTTATTTCTAAATTTCCCATTTAGTCTATATTTCATATTATTCAAGAAACAAAAAACCTGATTTGAAATATATTTCACCAGATCTGAACATTAATATCATGTATAAATTATATAAATAGCAGCACAGTGAGGAACCGGTATCACTTTTTATTTTCCGTCAAACATTTAGTAGAAACTTTAGCCACCATTTTATTTTCACACTCCACTTACAAATACCTGCAGGAAATGTGACGCTTTCGGCAATAAAATAAAGTTTGCTCCACCGATAGGACAGGCTACTATTAAAATGGAGAGGGAACTCCAGCTACGAAAAGCAGAGTATGCTAAAAATGGGTTGAAAATCGGTACAGAAAGGGAACGAATTCCAGAAAATGACTTAACCATGATTTATTTAGAGCTAATAAAAACATTACCAACACCAGTGTTGTCAACTGGTGTATGTTATTACAAGAGGAAATTGTTGACTTTCGCTTGGGAATACATACCTTTCAACAGACAACATTTGCATATAGTTGTGGGATGAGGGCCACAGGAAATTGGGTAATTTGACCATGTACAGCGATCAATGTGGCAGTCAAAATCACCAAATCAAGATGGATAATCTCTGCAACTACATTGCCACTTCTGATCAATTCACCATCAAATTTATAAATCACAGGTTCCAAATCTTTGGGCACTCGTATTTGTCTTGAGACCAATATTTCGGTCTCATCGAGGCATAAAAGAATTATCATCCTAATTGCTGTGTACCAGATGATTGGTTGAGTTTCTTAAGTGAAGCAAGGAAAATCGATCACTTTTAATGTCATAAAAATGGAAATGGAAGATTTGTAGAGCTTTAAACAACTTGAAAAAATATAGCACACCAAAGGTGATTGCTGACAAGAGTAAGGTAGAGAGTGGTCAAAAATACAATGGTTGCCCTAGCTCAAAAGAACCCTACATAATCTAATTTAAATATTCAAACAATGATGATATTTTATTTTCTTTCATTGAAATCGGGAAAAGAATGAAAGAAGATCATTTTCTCAGCTCAAAAATCTCTACCCGGTGGTATACCTATCAACGATGCCAAAATAAGGATTTGAAAGAACTTTTAAAATGCATACCACAAATTAATCATCCATTTTACTTAAACCTAAAATGTTCATCGACTGTTGTTTAAGATAGACTGGTGTTTGAGTTTGATGAAATTTTTTAGCTCAATAGTAATTATATGTACTAAATATTATTTTCTACTTTGCAAGATAAATAAAATGTGTATGACTAATATTTTATTCCTTATTTAAACTCTTCTTTGGCACAATACACTTTATATTTGCTGCTATAGCAAATAAGAAAATGCTAAAATGGCCCTAGCCACAATATTTTTGGTGAGTTTAAAACTAGAAATATTAGAAAAATACATGACATTACAGAGCTAAATTATACAAAAAAAACTAATATATTATATAATTTTAAGTTATCTCCCTATCCTTTTTTTTCAATTTTCATTCAAACTTAATACTTCGATAACTCAAAACAACAAATTTGTGCTTGAGCCACTTGTGCGCTCACAGCCTCAACCATTGTATATATTATATACAAAAAATTGTGATTTTATTAATATTTTTTTGTTTGTTTTTTCAGTTAGTCATGAAAAAGTCAATTTCACATTAACCCTTTGGGAAGTATTATTATAGGCGTTTGATAAAACTTGTGATTGATAATATTGTGTTATTAAGAAAATAATAATAATAATTTCCATAGAAGTGTCCACGATCAACATTTGCAATAAAAATCTGGTGCTAGCTGTCAGTTACCAAAACTCCTACGCTAGATAAACTCTACTGTGAACACATCTTAACAGATACGCTCTAGCCTGAGGCGGATCTTAGGTTACGAAAGTTATATACCGGTAAATTATAATTTTCTTACCTGTTTGTGATTCTGAGATAGTTCACGAACAGAGTGAGAGGAGAAAAGGAATGAGATAGAAACGTAACAACAAAACTAATATAAATGTTGTGCGTGCGAAATTTTGAGCATCCTGTTTCTAAGCTACAGTGGAACATGTTTGAAGGCCATTTTAGAAAACACAAACATAGATTGTAGTAAAAATTAATAACATTTTTATTAGGATTATCTTAAAGGCAGCCCGCATCGAGGGGCATGTGGAATAAAATACCAAGCTCATCTAATTTGATTTTCTGATGACGAAGAGGTCAGGGGTTGAATTCCAGCCAGTTCAAGGGTAGTTTTTCCAAAAATGTTTTTCTACTGTTCCTTCATGCAAATGTGGATACATTTCTTGTAACTAATATTTTCTTAGTTCCTGTTCCATTAGTTCATTTAAATGAGAACTGTCAGGACACGTAGTAAAGTGTGAAGCAAAAACTAATAATTATATGTATACAATATGTATATATAGTCAACTCTCGATAACACGGACCTTGATAGCTCAGACTCCGGATAGTTTGGACAAAATTTTCCGAAAGTTCCGAAGTTTATTCATTAATACACCAGATGCATGCTGTCAGGATAAAAGTGTTATATAAGTAGAGTAATGCAGGTGACTAGCGTAGATCTTGCGCCGCAGTGCTACTACCCCTCCCAACTTGCCCCCGCACATACTGTACAGTATATAGATCATTTGCAAGTACTATAGGTCTATTGTAATTTTAATCTTTCCCATTCCCGTATATAACTGTGTTATTTGTGTATGTGTCTTATCTGATATGTATTGTTTAACTCGTCACATTAAAATATAATATTATTTTAGTCAAAGTACTAGTTTTCAATCCTTAGTAGGCACGACTTTATTTCCCCTCTACAAAATGGAATTTTTGTATCTCGAAATCCCCTCCCCCTTTAATACGAGCTATTGAGATTTCATTGTATGATGTATATATAGTTTTATTTTGTTAAGAATCTCACTACCAATCCGAGATATACACGTTTAACTAAATACATTTATATTAGGTTGCCCAAACACAATTGGTAGGTACAGAATCTACTCGGGGGGCTACTAAATCAACTGAAACTAAGTAAGGTTCTTGAATATTAACAAAGATATCTAAAGGGGCTGACTCCCAGCCCTCTTGATTGGGTCTATCTCTGTTCGACAAAGAATGTACGTACATAACATGTTTGAGCATAGACAATAATTTGAAAGTGATATTTGGTTCCAAATAAGTCCAGATCACAAACATAGTTATCTTTATTTTTAGCGCCGCGTCTTACTTGCCGTTCAGGTTATAAGTCTATGTACTAATTACACTAATGGGTCAGGGATTAGGAAGGCGTAATTGAGAGGAGATGCACCCGCATTCACATGGAGGAAGAGTGGAAAACAATTCAGGAAAACCCACCCTCAGTACATCCGACTGGGATCGAGCCCCAATCTCCCCTATCTTCGGCAGTCTAGTCCAACACGAGACTAGCACGCTATACTACGTGGCTACTGAATCAGGTCAAACATAGTTACAGTCATAGTTAATTTCCTAGAAAACTCGTTATTTAAAAACTGGAAGATCATGTTGCACCAATGTTGGAAATACGTTATTGGTCCGTTTAATCGATAATACAAAGATAAATTATACAGCAATCCATAAGGAAGTATTATTGGAAGCTTTTGATCAACTTTTTAGTTAATAAATCAAATAAGTGTAGAAACCCCTTCCTACCTCTCACTATGCTGATGGGTGTGGATCACCTCACAAGGGTGTACCGGAATATTTATAATATGGGAAACGCCGACTAATTGTGTTGCCATACTCAGTTGTAGTCGGTAAACACGGCCACTTCTCGCAGGACCTGCAGGTGTACATTAAATGAGAGTCCTCCGAATGCCTTCCGGGATTGTTTTCACCAAATATTAGTTCAATCAGAAGATGGTAATAGATACTACTTTAACTAAAACAAAAATATTAATTTGGATCTATAAATTCAGAAAGGTTATTTAAATAAACTTAAAATACAAATCAGAATATAATTTATCCATTCATTAAGAACGAGAGATATCGTCAATAAACATATAATCAAAGTCAACCAAACTGGGCTAAGACAACGTTCATTACATTATCTGAGGGATCATATATAATTTTCACTACTCTATGGATTTCGCAGTTAGAAGAAAGACCATACCGATCTTCGTACCAAATGATTGAATATTAAAGTTATTACTATTATTAAACAATAAATCACAAAATATATAAAACTTGAATCTTTATTATAATAAACAAATGAGAAGAATCAAATAAAACCCCTTTAAAATAAAATACAAACAGCAAATAATTCTCCATGTCAGACGAGCTGGCATTAGCTAGATCTGTGGTATTTAGTGGAACTTCAGAACGATGGCGGTCCTCCACTCGCAGTTCGCTTCTAGTCGTATATCTAAAATTAGGGTAAGTACACATTTCCTAGGTATTTCCATTGTTGTCAATTAGGAAGGGGTAAATCTTAGCTGCAATTATTGTCTAGGTGACGAGTGATGTTTCATTATAATAATTTCCTTTAAAATGCTGCAAGAAGCCCACCGTAGGTTCATAATTTCATTGTTAATATACATTTATCTTTATTAAAGGGTTAGTAGAATTTTGGGATTTAGGTAATCATCAATGTTATTTACATAATACATATCTAGAAGGCCAAATTTTAGTAACATTTAATCAATGTTGGGGGTCAAACTATAAAAAATCAGGGTTTAAAATATGATTAGAAAAAAAATTACAGCTGGCCCTGGGAATAGAACATGGGGCCTTTGACTTGTTGTCTCATTGCTTTTGACATTTAATCACCTTAGGTAGTGCTTTGAGTCATACATCACTAGCTTATCTCAAATGTACAAACAACTTGTGCAGTCAGCACCATGTAAGCAGATGATTTTGCGTTTCTGTGATTTATTTGTCCTTTGTATGTATGATCCACGTCTTGTTACTCGTCCAGGCTATTCACCAATGGGCCAATCCCTTAATGAGGCATGTGGAAATGTTCTCATATCCTCATGGAGAGAGAGAGAAATTATGTAAGATAAGCCATCCTAACTAAATACACCCAGCTGGAACTCTAATCTCAACCTTCACATTATCGGTAATCCAGTGTATGTATTGAGAGATTGAAGCCTTGAACCATTTGATTACTAATGTGAGTGGTGTACTTCTTAAACTATTATTATCATCATGGTTTTAATGCTCATCAATACAAGTTTTATTGGCACCTGCCGTGACTGAGTTGTTGAGAACTTCATGAATCTGATGATCTCATACGTTCATCAGACTCAGTTCCCATCGAATGATGAATCATGTATGACCCTAGACACAGGACAGCCCTGGATGACCCAGTGATGAAAAACATTGACGAGTTTCATCAAAAGTTTCAGTTTCTATTCCCGTGTCTGTGGGTCATTTTTCAGTTTGTAAGTAATCTGGATTATTTATTTTAACTGGAGCTCAAATCCAAGCCGTTCGCACATATTTAATTATATATATTGTGTAGGAATGACTAAGATAGAATTTAGTGGAAATGTATGAGCATTGGTTGGGAGAGAGGATAGGAATAATGTATAAAAAAAAATATTTTGGTATAGCCGACTGGGATTCAAACCCTTACCTCACTACCACCAGCAAACAGGACTATGTTAGCTTGTTATGTCACCAGGTTTCACCCCCTGTTAGGGCTACGTGTATGTGTACCAATTATGCTTATGTGCTAAGGATGAGGAAAGTACACTATAGAGGTACTTCACCCACATTTTGATGTAGGAAGAGTGGAAAAACCTTTAGGGAAAACTACCCTCAATACACCCGACTAGGGTGAGAACCCAGATCTCAGTCCAGTATATTGCGATAGTAAAGCTTTATGCTATTCAACCGTCCTAATCAACGTGGATAGAAGCATAGATGTGCGCATACACGGGCACATAATATTTAGGAGGGGCCAGACCAGACATTGGGACCCTTTTAACCATGAATAAATTCAGGACCATCCTTAGCAGTCTTGGAGCTATGGGCAAACTTTGTTTTTGGGACCCACACTTATCTGCCTCAGTTATCCTCCCCCCACCCCCACTACACCCAATTATTTTAAAACGTAATTGTTGTTTAGTGTTATCAAAGTGGTACAGTATCTATACATGGCATTGTTACTCAAACCCACAATCAGTTTTATAGGGGAGCTTCTCTCGTCACGTGACTAGTTTAGTTAGAAAAGCACACATCAAGATCATCATTACCAGACCCGCTTCTTCCGCCGCTCAACAACGTCGAGAGGTACGACTTCAGAATATTTTATTGCACACATCCAAGTTCATTCTCTATTTTAGCGTAACTAAAACTGGTCCTACGGAAATCTCTTACTACATTAAATTCATTATATCTCTGATTAATAATATCGTACACGTATGGACGAAATATTAATTGAACTTGCCCATACCATGATTGGCAAACAAATTGTATAGTGATAATGTTAAAAATGTGTATGAAAGGAAGTAGGACAGACCTTAAACAAAACGGTTAAATTTCAACGTTTATTTCATTAGCTAAAAAATACAATAATTATAACCCTACAAAATTTTTAATCATACAACTATTATGTTGCCAGCCAGACTGAGCCTGCTTCTGATACAAAGAATCTTGAAAATATTTATTTTATTTCAAAATCTATAGATGTAGAGTTCCCAACTTAACTATTTAAACATTTCTCAGGTTTCCTGCCTTAATTTCATTGACATTTGAAGTAGTTGTAGGGGTTTCATGGTGAATTAAATTGTGTTAAATGAACCTGGCTAAAACCAATTTTCATCATATTTAGAGTCTAATTTCAATCAACTACAATAAATTCTAAACTTTTGGGTCAGAATTCCAAAACTATTTTCATCAACCCTGTGAGAGTGAGATACTCTGTAGTTTAGAATGTGTCCCTCAAATTGAATTTCAATTCAATATTCAAGTACTTTTTTTTAACGGAAAGACAACATCACCAAAAATTACGTATGAATCATGTTGTTGTGTTCCTGGTAGTGCTGTAACTCCTTGAATGCCATGAGTTTTTGTTTCTAAATGCCTTCCAAGATTTGAACTTGAAAACATTCCACCATCCCTACCTCGTCCATAAGATCCTACATCAACAATATTACATTTTTAATTTGCTTCTACAAATGTGAATAGAACTATTTTAAAAAGTTTTCTTATAATTAAAATGAAAGGACCCTAAGTTTTGAGGGGTTTCTTTCACAACTTGCTTCTCATCTAACGCTCCTAAACAGTTGGAAAACTGCCATTTTTCCTAAAACTCTTTTACAATTCGCTCCCATCTTCTTTGGTTGGCGTTTGTATGACCTCTTTCAATATATGTTTTGCAATAGTATCTCAAACCTCATGAACTGCAGGTTTTAACAACCGATTAAAAAAAAAGGAACTTTTATTTATCTAGGTTCAGTACCTTTAAAATTTTGTTTGGAGAACAGAACCTTTAATCAATTCGGTTAGACTCCCTGGTTTATATCACCAAATGACTATAAATTTCGAATGCCATTCATTAATATTCTCCCACAGAAAATGGTGGCCAATAGGGATTACCTGTATCCTTTTTCAGTTTCTTCACATCATATAGAAAGCATTGGATAGTTAATTACATATACATTAATTTTTTGCTTAAAGTAGGGATACTGGGGATGGGAAATTAAAAATATTCTTTATGGGGTCTTTGGCACCGATGTATTTCGTTTTAATATATATTCGATTTTTTATGTCCATAAATGGGACAGAGTTTGGGGGAGGAGATGCAAGCAATGAATTAACTGGCAATGGTTTTTATATTTTTAAATTAAAGACAATTTTATTCCAAGTAGGTGTGAAAGCGCGTTTTTTTTTGTCTGTCTGTTTACTGATTATTTTATTCTGCTATAGGTGTTGAATGCAAACAGAGGTAAATTAGTTTGAGAAGTCAACATAGTAAAGTTCGTCAGAAGTGTAACACCATCAAGAAGCTATTAATGACCATAAATGGAAGTTTGAGGACATCAAATTATTTTTTGTTCTATACATGTAAGACAAAGAAAGATTGTCACCAGTGGATTTTGAGGTGAAAGAAAACAACACTAATGCGGATGAAGATGAAAATGAAAATGAAATTGAAGATACCCAATGTGAACGGTCATAAAAAGAAAATCTGAGCTTTCATAGTTATAAAAAAAATTGGACCTTCCAAGACGTTAATGACACCCACGCCTTCTAAAAAAGATAAGCATTCGTTCTCGAAATACACAGGAAATAGCTTCTTCTTCAGTAATAAATAATTTACCCAGAAAACAAAAAGAAGCTGATGTGGTTGCTGTTAAAGACAAAAAAAAGGACTCTTTTACTTATTTTTTCAGATCCATACTGAAAACCGTTATAACCTTTTCTTCTGTTGAGTAACACATAACAATAAGTCGAATTTATCTCAGATGCAAGCGAAATATTTAGTGACCATTTTACAGTTCCAACCGCAGCCCCAGCCTCCTCCTGTACAGCATTATCACGACACCAACATACCTAATCCACAAACACGGACAGAATTGACATACCTCGGAAATATGAGCACCTCGCTTAGCTCCTGTTTATATGGCTACTGGCCACTTCACCATCTACTGACTCCAATTCTTCTTGCCCTAATTACTTTTCTCGGTTTTCTCCAGAACCCTATTAAACTTAATGTTTTGTACTTTTTCAATATAATTTAGTTTTGTATAAATTGTGTACAGTAAAATAATGTTATTATAAATATTTCTTACTTATCTCAAACAAACCGCCATTTTCTCTCTTGGGAAAAGAAGGGGCCAGAAATTTACTATCCTGTTTTCCAAGTTACTCTCAATTTTTGAAGGTACGATTTTGAATTAGTCTTTACTCATCCTAAAGTACTCAAATAGTGTATGAAACTCCCGATTTTGGTTCTAAACAACAAAAAGAGGTGTTTCCATTTTTTTTATTATTATTCATCCCTATCTAGCAAAAATGAAATATCAATCAAATTTCGTCGTCAGAAAAACTAATTTCTCTCGTTTCAATGGAATGTACTAAGATACAAACATCTAGAAAGAGTCAGAAGCGTAGCATGAGCGTATCTAATGGAGTATCTCATGAGCGTGAGCGTGGCGAGAGTGTGTGCGTGAGCGTCCCCATAATGTGAAACCACCTTAACTCTAACACAGGTTTCTGACACGACGTTCTCACTTCTAAGCTATTTCTCATCTTGTACATGACTATAATCACATTAAATTACACTTTTGTCATGATAATTAGTACTTTTTTTCAATAAAACCCTTAAAAATCACATTCAATCCACTATCTCAATCGGCCTCTAACCTTCCCCCGTGGCCATCCCCAACAATAAGCACCAAGGGGAGTCAGAGAGCGACAATAATCACTTTTAAATGGTTATGACATTCAGAGTTGCTTTGTTGACGAATCACTTTGAGATTAAACTTTTATTATTACCGCATCTTACTATCCGTTCAGGTTGTACGCATGTGTACTAATTACGCTAATGAGCTATGGAGGAAAAAGTGTACTCGCATTTGTGTAGAGGGTGAGTGTTAAGTTATTTGGGGAAAACTACCCTCAGTACACTCAACTGAGATTTGAACCCCGATATCCTCGTCATCGGCAGTCTTCTCTAACACGATAGTGACACCTTAGTCCACGCCACCACCGAAACAGGTGATATGTGATTAAAACTGTGCTCAAATATTAATAGAAAAGGAAGGGAACACATTTATTAAGCTGGGAAGGGTGTGTAGTGGTGACTCACCTCCTTTTTTTTACCAATTTTTAATTATTTATATTTTTCGTCCAGTATTTTGGCATCTTATTAATATTATTTTGCGTTACGGAAGAGGTGCGGTTTATGTATAGTTAATAGAATACAGCTTGGGTCCAAAGTTAAAGTCTCGCCTAGGGCACGTTAAACCTTTGTGCTGGCCCTGGGTTGAATTCTTTATTATAATCACTCTTCTTATAAGTGAAGCCAGGGCCATATTTACAACTGTGGTGGCCCCGGGGCTGTAAAAAACTGGAGGCCCCAACATTAAAGAAGTAAGTCGTCGTCGTCCCCCCCCCTCCCCCCGTTCCCTTCAATGTTTCAATATTGTATTCTTCACTTTTTCAACTGAGTAAAGATAAAATGCTATAATCTTGAAAATGTTCCACCTCGAGGTTATGACGAATCTTTCAATTTCATCTACCCACAAAAAAAAAAGAGGTGATTTTACAACCCCGTTTTTTCAATGTTTGCCGGTCCCTGACCACAGATCCGAAAAAAAAGTTGAGTTTTGTACATACTTGATTAATAGTTGTTATATATCTTTGCCTTGTATATATTTTTACATATTTTGACCTTAGCCCTTAATTTAAGGCATAGAGAAAGGGATAACACTCTATGTTTAAGGGTAGTTTATCTATGGGTGATTATTTTAGATTACAAATTCTTCTAAAATGGCTTTAATGATTTTGTTTAAAATGAATATCTTTGTAGTGTTGACGTCCCAAATAACACTGTGTACGCTTTTCTTGGTTTTGGGGTAGAAATTCGTTGAAGGGTAGTTAAATGATTAGTGATTTTTGAATATTCAAATTATTTACAAACACAGCTCTAATTATGTATATATGGAGAGTGTTTGACATGACCAATAACAATGTATACTTGTTTTTTGAACAAATTTATTTAACTTAAAGCTAGGTTACTGATGTTGGATTTTTTAAATATTAAAAAAAATCTATAACGATTTCTTTAAAATGGGTATCTTATAAGCTTTTTTTAGAGTATATTCATAACATTATACATGCCTATTAGTGTTTCTTAAAAATATCGTTTCTTAGTATTTTAATGATCTTACGTAACCTGAGCAGATTGTAAGATGGGACAGACCCGAATTGCGCCAGTTATTAAGGGATTAAAAACTGTTTACTAATCCCGGACCCGAATTGCGCCAAGTCAAGTTCAGGTAGTCGGTGAGGGAGGTGGGGGGGATGATACAAACAAAGACCATCGCAAACAATCTCTCCCCTTAGTAAAGGAATGTAAAAACGCCCTAAGTGCCCCCAACAAGACTTGTAACAGTAGTATTGACATCCGTCTGTCCAATACTTATTAATTGTCTCGAAAACAGTGACTGTCCCGGTGTATTTTTTTTTTCGGGTTTTGTGTGAACTGTGATAATATTAGCGAGAATTATTGATATGGAAAGGATTTATAGTGAAAAAGGGAAAGTTCTGATTGTCTATAATAAATATATGTATCGACAGGTGAATCAATTAAAGTTGACGAGGGAAGAGAGGTGGAGATGCACTAAAAAGGACTGCAAGGCTAAAATATTTACTCTTGATGGTGGAAATATTTTCTCGCGGACTGAAAATGAACACAACCACGAACCACTACTAGATCAAGAGTTGAACAGAAGATCCATCAGCAACGCAGTTAAGAGGAAAGCTGAAGAGATTGAAGTAAGGCCTTCAAAGTTAATCCACACAGAGGTACAGACACAGAAAAAAACTATAAAAACATTGACCCGCAAGGACATTAAATGTATCAGGAATAACATCAACCACACTAAACTAAAAACACTGCCAAAGTTGCCTAAATCTTCCGAAGAAATTCAATTTGCCATAGATTCAATTGAAATAAAAACTATTCAAGACGAAAACTTTTTGTTGAGAAACGAAAAAGAGAAGGGGATCGTGATATTTTCTTGTGACTCGAATCTTGAGTATTTGTGCCAGAATGAAATTGTGTTAATGGATGGAACCTTTGAATACGCACCGAAACATTTTCTTCAGCTTTTTATTGTACATGGGTATTTCGAAGGGTCATACATACCTCTAGTCTTTTGCCTACTTAAAAACAAGAAAAAGCAGAGCTACATTGACGCTATGAGAATCCTAAAGGAGGAGTGCGAGAAGAGACAACTTCACCTTCAACCTTTATACATTGTGATTGATTTCGAGCAAGCGATTCACGAGTGCATCGTGTCGACTTTTCCACAAACCAGGATAGTAGGCTGTCGATTTCATTTAGCGCAAGCTAGGTAAGCGAAACAATTTTATTTTACAACTTTACATAAATAATGTTATATATTTTGTGACTTGATTATTATATTTTTCACTGTTGAAGATTTTTTAGATCTGCGTTTTACTTACTACCTGTTAGAGTTATAGGCCTCCTTATGTACTAATTATGCTAATAGGCTTTGGTATGAGATAGGTAGAATGCAGAGAAAGTGAATCCGAATTTGCATTCAGGGAGAGTGGAAAACCATTTAGGAAAAACCACCTTCAGTTCACTCGACCAGGATTTGATCCCCAACCTCCCAATCATCGGCTTGAATTTTTTTATTCAAAGTGTATATATGGAGAGTTTATTTCTAAATAATGAATAGAGCTGTAAAATTGATCTTCAGAAAATAATTGAATTATGGGCAGTTTACTAATGATTAATTTGAAAATAGTTTAAAATTTCTCGAAAATATCTTTAACAATTTTGATTTAAACATAGGCTACATTTTGGGTGTATTTAAGATGAAAATTAATACTGTTTATTTGGTTTAGGGGGCAAAGTTCTTTTAAAGTTAGTAGATGACTAGTTTTCAAAAACTCAAAATATTTTGAAAATATTTTTAACCATTTTTTTAAAAATTGGCGTGCATTTATAATGAATAATAACATTGTGAGGGGCCTACTTAGTTTTGGGTAAAACAAACTATTTCAAGGATAGTTTTTTACCCCCTTGGGTGGCCGGACGGTCTAAGGCGCAACTCTCGCACTAGACTGGCCCTCGAGACCGGGGAGGTTGGGGTTCGAACCCAGCCGGGTGCACTGAGGTGGTTTGATCCTAAACGGTTTCCCACTTTCTCTCCACGCAAATGCGGATGCAGTTCCTATAAATTCAACCTTCCCAATCCGTAACCCATTAGAGTAATTCGTACATAGGCTATAGCACGAACGAGCAGTAAGACGTGGTGCTTAAAAAAGTATAGTTTTTTGTGACTAGTTTTCAAAAACCTTTAGCAACTTGTGCGCTTAGTAAAATAAAACAAACATATGGTAAACAAATTTAAAACACTCAAATTAAAAATATTAGCCAAATAAAATGATTTATTATTTGGTTTTAACACAGAGATCCATATAAGTGTAATTATCAAATCGTCGAATGATATTGTCTCAGCTAACCCATTAATTAAAAAGTGAATATACGCTATGATAAAGTATCTGCGATTCTGTCGTAGGCCTACTTTTATTTGTTATTCTTGATCATTTTAAACATATGCCGGCCAAAAAAGTTGAAATGTTTTCCTGTCTGTGTGGGTGCATCACATTTTAGTACATATGATTACGGCCACATTTTTTTAGCTACGGTCACTGATAGGCTATTTTGTAAAATATATTTATGATCTGTATTAAATCAGACTATGATTCAAAGAATGCTACGTTCCTATTTTCCTCCCTGCTTCCTTTTAATATTTTTATCATTAACATCCATTCCTTTTAGGCGGAGAAAGATTCAAAAGCTCGGTTTGGCTGCCACGTACAAAGATGAAAACTCAGAGGGAGGGAAATGGCTCCACTACTGTTTTGGGCTCACTTACTTGAGGCCCGAAGAAGTAGAAGACGCTTTCTGCGATATGAACAGCATCCAGCCAGCTGATACAAAAATGACGAGCTTCGCAGATTACCTAACTGAAACATATATACAGTAGCCCCATGGCTTCTTTGGTGCTGACTGACAGCTCACAGACGACTTCTGACAGTCAACATTTAGGTATATACCTAAATTTTGACTGTAAGAAGTGACAGCTGCTAAACACATGTTTTTTCTGATCATATGGTTCGGTGTAGGGATACATAATTTGGTCTGGTAGCTTTTTAAAGCTGTCAGTCAGCACCAAAGAAGCCACGGGGCTACTGTAGATGAGATGGAGCAAGCGACATTCCCGCCGCACATTTGGTCAGCTGATTCATCGGACTTATGGAGGACAACAAATGCGTGCGAGAGCTTCCATTCTATATTTTACATATAGCTATTATTGACTATGTTTTAAAAACG
>CABEEJ010005384.1:15307-28388 GCA_901482245.1 Timema douglasi | reverse complement strand
GGGGGGAATCACTTCCCTCCTCTGACTGCCTGTCATTCCCTGCTGGTAATGAGCCACTCATTACAGTGTCATTCACACTCGTCGCAGGTTTATTGCTGGACACAGGAATCCCCCACCGGTCGTTAACGAGCCAGTCATTAACCTCTATACATTGAGGAGTCATTGTCTTGTATCGATAGGAATAGATAGCGACACACTTACAGTTTCAGCCCCTGACAGCAGTGCTGTGTCTGCCTGGTACTACTTCACACCCCCTCTCCCGCCCCCCAAGCTCCCGGTAATGACCCGAGCTATTTAAACATTTGTTAATGGTTGTGAGTTCCTTACAAACTCATTCATTAACCTCCTTGGAAGTACACGAGCTCCAGAGCTCGTCGAATGTAAATTCCTTACAATAAGATTGTTGAATGGTAAAACCACTCTCGTTCTATAAAACATAGATTGGTCTCTTGGATAGATCGTTTTGCATGTGATGGCCGCCTGTAATAAAAAAAAGTCTTATAGTTTGGAGATGTTCAAAAGGTGATAATAATATTTCTGATTGAAAAAAGCGATATAATTATTAGTACAGGATTACTCGGACATTGACCGCCGTCCCAATTGCTAGGGGGGTTTGAGGTTCAATCCTAGGTCCTGGTATAGATTTTCAAACCCTTCCTTCACCCCTAACAAGACTTATGAATGTCAAGCAGTTAAATATTTCAAAATGCACTATCAAGCTTTCTAAATATTGACACAAGTAAACTACGCGCGAGTTTCTAATATAATATTATCTAGCATCGCGTCTTACTACCCGTTCGGTTCTAATATATATTTAATAATATTTAAATTATCAGAAATTTAGCTGGTAATTGTAAATATAAACATTGAAACGGCTGAAACGATTAGTTACCCCTTAATAGGCGATAACACCGCACAGCTTCTAACATTGGAGAGCTCTATGGTAACAAGTCTCTCGTCCGATGCAAGAGAGGACTAAGTACAAATAAATGAAATGGCTAATGCTCGGTAACTGTTAGGATTTAAATTGTATCTATAACTAATATGAAACAGGTATTTAGATTAGCATTGCACGTAGCAGCAAGTTAATAACATTAAGAATGACCACACGGTTTAATGCGCTACTCTACCAATAGACTAGACTGCTAAAGATGGGAGAAAGTAGGGTTTTGATCCTCTGTCAGATGTATTGAGGCTGGTTTTTTCGGATACGTTTGATCTTCCTGCCACCAATCACATTAGCGTAATAATCGAGCAATTATTAAATAGATCTGAATCGTGGAGTGCACGACGTAAGTTTCAGGATCATGTTTGGTTTGCCCGAAGACGGAATTTCTGGGTTCAAATCTCACCCTCTAGAAATAGTCTAGAATGTCGAATACGGCTAGACCGTGATTCAATCACTGTACACACATTTATCACCGCGTCTTACTACCCACTCTGATTATGTGCGTAGATACTAATTACGCTATTGGGAAGTTTGAACTGGCATATGCCTAGATGGAGAGTGAAAAAAATTACTCCCAGGTCTATGACAGCACATACACACACAATGTTCCACCATCCATGAACAGAGCGGAGACAAGGAACATCCATACCCAGCGAAGGGTAGAAGGTGTATGATAGATACGGTATTTACAAAGACCTGAAACGGTTTGCGCATGATCAGAGACACATTACAGTATTTAGGTCATTACAGTCGGCAAGACCTTTGAGATGGGTATAAATCGAAACCAAATCATTACATTCGGTCATTTCAATTTGTAATTAGATCACATAAACATCAAGATGAGTTTTGACGCTCTGGAAAACTGGCTAAATTCGGGTATGTTTAATTCGTTTTGTATATTTTAATGGGTTCTAATTTGATTATCATGTCAGGGTGTACAGCGGTATTCTTTTCTTCTTTGTTAGATGATGAGCCCATGACGCTTGGTGTAGTGGCGCAACCTGTGAATCCCAATAGCCTGGACCAGTTGGTGCACTTTACAGAAGATGGGATTTGTAGAGCGGATGGTGACTGGTCCATGGGTAAATTAGCGGCCTACGATAGACTTGCCAGTGTTTTTTGTTTTTTTTCTGTATATGGTAATTAATATGTATTTATTTAATTTCAGACTACTAGGATCCATACGGTTTAGATGAGAGCCTTCTGAGCAGCGTAGCGACGGGCGTGCCGACATCTACCCCACTGGAGGCGCCCCCATCGGTCTGTGCTAGGCACGACGTTGCTGACGTCCTCAGGCCAGCCCCAGGCATCCTCTCGCCAGCGCCCCTATCGCCTGCGTCCATCTACGGCGATGGAAATGCTCCCCCCTCTGTTTGGACAGATTTGGACACCCTCGACAGGCTGATATGTAAGTACAGTCTACACGTAGCCACTAGCCTGAAAATATACTATGTGTGTAGCTCTCCGTCTCTCTCTCACTCACGCAAACACCGTTATATCGTCACTAGATCGAACCCTTTAGTCAGCTGCTCATTTCAAGGAGATTGTACTTAGTTCGTTTAGTGTATAAGAGAATGCGCTTGTTTACAGTTAGAGCAGGGAAAACTATATTGCTACTTTAAACGATTATTAAAAAAAATCCTACATAATCTAACACCCACATGTCTTAGTACCTGTACGATTTATACACTTAAAAACCATGCTGAGCCAGTGGGGGAGTCCCTGGTTAAATTCCCTGGCATAAGCAAAATACTAGTTTAGTTTTTAAAATAACTGCCCTGACTGGTATTTTGTATATGTTCCAATAAAGGATTTAAAGGGTCCCGGGTTCATTTCCCATTCAAAGACAGAAAATTATAATTGTTGTTTTACAAAGTGCTCGATCAAATATTCAAGCAGCTCTTTAGTGTCTACAATAGCGTGTCTGTATAGTAAACTATTGGTCCAGGGTTCATTTACTGTAAAAAGGAAGAAAATTATTAATCGCCACTTTAGACATTTATTAAATTCACGTTTCACCAAGAGTAAACAAAAGTCTGTACACTTTCATTTATGATGTGTGTGTGTGTATTGTAAACAAATCC
This sequence comes from Timema douglasi, assembly GCA_901482245.1. Classification (NCBI taxonomy): domain Eukaryota; kingdom Metazoa; phylum Arthropoda; class Insecta; order Phasmatodea; family Timematidae; genus Timema; species Timema douglasi. Next base: position 25,355 of record CABEEJ010005384.1, on the reverse strand, counting down.
ATTCAAATAGTATTCAATTTAAAAATAAATATTATAGAGAGAGAGACAAAACCTATATGTACCTACCTGTATGTACTGATTCGAATCTAAAAAAGGGCTGAAAATGAGAGTTTATCATTCTTGGACTAAATTTTTGTAGTTGCACTAGGGTGTATTTATCAGACACACTTTTCGAAAGGTCCCGGGATCGATTCCCTACATGGGTGAAAATGTATGTTTAACCTTCATAGTGTTAAATTAATTGCGTTGGTAGTTGCCCTAGGGTTCAACTGCATTTATTACACACACTTTGTAAATGTTGGTTTCAGCTAAAGTAATTATGTTTAAGAAAAAATGTAACATATTATATTAATTCCAAAAGTATTATACATTTTAAAGAGATGAGCTTGTGGTTCAAATCTTACCAGGGTAAACTAGAGGCATTTTTTTTCACTTTCCCTCACTTCTCTGAATGTTGGTTTTTAGCTAAAGCAATTATGTTTAGGAAAAAATATAACATATTATATTAATACCAAAAGTATTATACATTTTAAAGAGATGAAATTGAGGTTCAAGTATTAACAGGGTAAACTAGAGGCATTTTTTTCACTCTCCCTCCACGCAAATGCTGGCTCACTTCAGTGAATGTTGGTTTCAGCTAAAGCAATTATGTTTAGGAAAAAATGTTACATATCATATTAATACCAAAAGTATTATACATTTTAAAGAGATGAGTTTGAGGTTCGAACCTTGCCAGGGTAAACTAGGGCCATTTTTTTCACTTTCCTTCCACACAGATGCTGGCTCACTTCAGTGAATGTTGGTTTCAGCTAAAGCTATTATGTTTAGGAAAAATGTATCATATTATATTAATACCGAAAGTATTATACATTTTAAATAGATGAGTTTGAGGTTCGAATTTTACCAGGGTAAACTAGAGGCATTTTTTTCACTCTCCCTCCACGCAAATGCTGGCTCACTTCTGTGAATGCTGGTTTCAGCTAAAGCAATTATGTTTAGGAAAAAATGTGACATATTATATTAATACCAAAAGTATTATACATTTTAAAGAGACGAGTTTGAGGTTCAAATCTTACCAGGGTAAACTAGAGGCATTTTTTCACTCTCCCTCCACGCAAATGCTGGCTCACTTCTGTGAATTCTGGTTTCAGCTAAAGCAGTTATGTTTAGGGAAAAATGTAACATAATATATTAAAACAAAAATTATTATACATTTTAAAGAAAAAAATATACGCGCATGTTTGTAATAGTGCTTACTTTAAAATGTGTTATAGTTTAATTGGAGACCGGAAATGGAGGGACGGTCCTCCCACCACCGCTGGCTACTAGTCCCCCTCACCACACTGCAGGAGCACCGCCACCGAGCCTGGGAGACGGTGCTCGAACCCCCACTGCGGTGAGGGAGCCGGGGATCGTGGCGGCGGCGACAGCGGGACCGTCATCGGCCCCTCAACCGGGATTTAGTGGCCCAGTAAATCAGGTAGGCGGGGCATTGTCAAATGGCGTACCTCTTCGTATCGTAGAAGAGAGCATTAAACAATTGAGACGTTTCTTTTATACTGGTAGAGAAATTGTCGTACATCTTGGTGCTCCAGCAAGCGATCGTGACGCATTAAGCTGGCTTGAAGAAGAAATTACTAATTTGCTCGATCGGCTGCAGGACCATGGCCTTAGCGCCGATGACCACGTCGGCTTGCTTTTGAATAGCACGGACTCTACGTTTAGGCCTGTGTATGTCTCTTTAGGCGAGCAGACAAGTTAGACGCTCGAGCCGTGCTTGATAACGTAAGTCGCGTGTTGCAAAGTAATACTTTGTTTTTGAGTACAGCACCACTGTATGTTAAACTCTGCCATTTTAAGGAGGCGCGTGGGAGTGCACGATATTGTGATAAACTCTCTCCCGCTAGCACACATAGCCGTAAAAGCCAAGGTATCATTACGATTCAAAATGACGACACACTTTGCCTTGCCCGTGCATTGGTTGTCGCCAAAGCTATATGTGATAATAAAAGAGAACCAGGATGCATGGATGTGAACACCTTTAGACAAATCAAATGGGGTCGTAATATTCAAAAACTCAAAGCAGGGGAACTATGCCGCTATGCCCGTGTGAATCTTTTGAAAGGTGGTGGGCTAACCGAGCTGAAACAATTTAAAACATACCTCTCCGAATACAAAATCACGGTGTTCAGGGAACGTCGGGCGAGACAGGTCTTATATGAGGGGCCTACTCCATCCGAACATTCCTTTAAGGGCTGCCTTGATTTGTATTTTCACGACGATAAGCAAAACAATTTTGATGTCATAACATCCTTGACGGCCGCATTTAAGTGCTCGTACTTTTTCCGCGAGTGCCATGTGGCGTTTAGTAATAAGAATGCGCACAAGTGCGAGTCCGCGTGCAAAAAGTGCTACGCTAAAGCGGTTTGTAGTGGAGTCCGATCTGTAGTCTATAAAGACTACGGGCATTGGTTCACAAATCAGACATTTTTTGATAACCATAAACGTCCTGGTTTTTACAGAGGTCACCGGTCGATCTGTAATGTCAAAAAGGTTTGCGGGGTATGCGGACAATTTTTCAGTTTGGAAAAATAAAATTATTCACATAGGTGCTATGAGACTTTTTGTAGAGTATGCGACACCCATCGTCCTTTTGGTCATTTCTGTTATATAAAGCAGTCCCCATCCAAACCGTTACTGGAAAAGAGCAATTTCATGTTTGATTCTATGATTTTGAATGCAGACAAGAAACTCTTCTTCAAGGTGCGGCCGGCACGTACTTGCATGAACCTAACCTATGTGTCGTGCAGGCTTGTTGCAAGGCCTGCGTACATATAGATGCAAATGACCATCATTGCACAGAATGTGGGGGCGATAGGACTCGCATATTCAAGGGTGATATATCAATGGCCCAATTTATTGGATTTATGGAAGACATTAAAGCTTAAGAATTTAAGGATATCACCCTCCTCGGCCACAATGCGAAATCCTATGATGGAAATTTTATTTTAAAATATATGATGGAGGTAAACAAATGTACTCCAGAACTTATAATGAACGGTGGGAAAATCATGTAAATGTGTTACGGCCCGCTCCACTTTATTGACTCGCTGAACTTTCTCCTGATGTAGTTGTCCAAATTTCCCAAAATGTTTGGATTGGACGAGTCTTTGGCCAAGGAACATTTCCCCCATTTTTTCAACAAAAAAGAAAACGCGGGATATAGGGGTCCCTTGCCGCCAAAGGAGGACTACGGCATCGGCGAGATGTCAGTTGAGGGAAAGGAGCACTTTGAGAAGTGGTATGACGCGTTGGTCAAAGAAAATTATGTCTTTGATTTTAAACGTGAGTTGGAACTGTATTGTGGGAAAGATGTAGGGATCCTACGGAAGTCCTGCCTGAAGTTTAGAGAAATGCTCATGGAGAAAGAAAAGGTGGATCCTTTCAGAGAAGCTTGTACGTTAGCTGGAGCGGCCATGTTGGTCTACCACCGAAGTCATCGTAAAGAGAATATTATCGGTATTATCCCTAATGGTGGCTATCGGTGTGCAGACCTACAGTTGCACATCGCTGTACAATGGCTCTGCTGAGAGGCCCATCAACGCGATGTCTCTATTCTTCATGCGAGTAACGGCCTGAGGAATATGTGTTAGGGTGACGTGTAGACGGCGTTGTTAAAGATGGAGATACCACCACCCTCTTCCAGTTCTGGGGCTGTTATTGGCACGGGTGCCCTCTCTGTTACCCTTATAGGACCACCCTTATCAAAAATAGTTCCCACTAGACCATGGAGATGCGTTATGAAGCGACCATGGATTGTTTGGAAAAGTTTAAGAATGCCGGCTACACGGTCGTAGAGATGTGGGAGTGTATGTTAAATGCGATGAAACGCACAGACAAGGACTTGAAACAATTTGTACTCCGGCACGAGGTGTATACTAAGGAGCCTCTCATCCCTAGGGCTGCATTCTTTGGCGGGCGTACAAATTGTATCAAGCTCTTCCACGATACAGACCTTTCTTGTGGATAAAAGATCAAGTACTTGAATATATGTTCATTGAATCCATACGTTTGAAAGTACAAAAAATACCCCGTCGGCCACCTCAAAATTCACTTGGAACCAAATTGTTCGTCTATAGATAAAGTAGAAGGCATAGCCAAAGTTACAGTGACGCCTCCACGGGATTTATTCATGCTCGTATTGCCTACAGGGATGCACGACAAGCTAATGTTCATCTTGTGCAGGAAATGCAGGGAAGATAAAAACCAAGGCGCGTGTGAGCACAACGACAAAAAAGATCGCTGGTTGACAGACGTCTGAGTGATTGACAAGATCCGGAAAGCCGTTGAGAAAGGCTACACCCTTGAAGCAGTACACGATGTGTGGGAGTACAATGTATCTGTTTACGACCGTCAGACACGTTCTGGTGGCTTGTCTCACGGGTACATTGATACTTTTTTGAAAATTAAACAAGAAGTCAGCGGATGGCCAGAGTGGTGTACCTCACGAGAGGAAAAGTAAGCCTATATTCAAAATTATGAGGAAAGGGAAGGGGTAAACTCGATTTCGGCTCTGTTTGTAAAAACCCTGGTCTCCGCACTCTGGCTAAACTCTTTTTAAATTCACTTTGGTGAAAGTTTGGGAAAATACCCGATTTACCACACGTAGCCGTTGTTAACGACTATCAGGGCATCCACAAGTACCTGACGGATCCGTACATCACCGTGGACAGCGTCAATGATGTAATTTATGAGGTTATGTTCCTCAATTACAAGGATGCGCATGACTCGTTGCGCCCTAACCCTAACACGAGTGTGGCGGTGGCATGCTAAACGACTGCTATGGCTAGGTTGCACTTATACAGCATCTTTAACAATTGGGGTACCTCGTTTTGTATCATGATGCAGATAGCGTTCTATTCACAGAACGCCCCGGCGATGGAATTCCACCGACCGGAGACTGATGAACTTCAGGATTACGGACCGGGAAGCTACATTAGAGACTTTGTATCTGGCGGTCCCAAGAATTACGCGTACCGAGTTTGTGTTGGTGGCGATCCTGCCAAAACAAAAACGGTGTGCAAGGTTCACGGGAACACCATAAGCTATGGCAACCGGAACGACGTTAATTTATACGTTTTGAAAGCGATGGTCACTGAACAGGCTGCGGAACTATACATACAGATACCGCACAAAATTGTAAGAAAATGTCTTGCAACTGTATGTACCGTTTCACAGACTAAAGTCTACCAGCCCGTGTACACCAAACGTCGGATAACCGATGATTTTAATATGTTGTCGTTTGGGTATCAGAGTCCTTGCAAACGCACTCACCACGACTAAAATGTGATCATTTAGACGCGCTGAATAATCATTTAATTTTTCTTTCACTCTAGACAGTTCCACTGACATACTATTTTTCAAAGATTTGAGATTTTTTCATATTTTTTTTTTCTGCATGAAAACAGGTATATTATTTAATTTATTTTATGAACCCGGGTTACTTTTTTTATTTGCCTGTACAATCCTCCACCTACCTGATTTATTCTAGTCAATTAGTTGTTTGTATATATTTTAATTCTAGTCAACTGTTTGTATATATATTTATCTTAAATCTAGTCAAATATAATAAACTGTTTGTATATATATTTATTTTAAATCTATTCAAATATAATAAACTGTTTATATATATATATAAGCTATTCAAATATATATATATATAAGCTATTCAAATATATATATTAAAGCTATTCAAATATATATATATATATATTAAAGCTATATATATATATATATATTAAAGCTATTCAAATATATAATAAACTGTTTGTATACATATTTATTTTCTTTTAAATTGGAAACTGTCTCTATGTATATATCATATTTAGTACCGATGCTACTTTTTCCCCCATTATAGTAAATATTCACAGTATACTTTTCACTGTGTGTAAATAAATATTTTAAAAAAACAGTTATGTTTATGCTAATAAATATATATATTGTAAATATTCACAGTATACTTTACACTGTGTATATACTTTTTCACGATTTAAATAAATATTGTAAAAACTGTTATGTTTGTGTTTTAACGTCTACACCCGCACCTCCCTCCTATCCTATAAATACAAGCTCATATTCATTTTGTAGCAGACTTTATCCATCACTTGGACACAATGTGTGACGTTAAATTTGATAAAATCACCTGGTATTATGCTTTATGGCAACCGGGATTCGAACAAAATGGGGCAAGTCCCCGCGTCATATTCTGTAAGGGTTTGCCGGAAATGGTTGACATCTGTAATGACTCTCCACATCTTATTATCCTGGACGACCTGAGAAGTGGTCTTCGATCTTTTCACCAAAGGATGCCACCATCAAAATATTAGCGCCATGTACCTTACACAAAATATATTCCATCAGGGCAAGGGCCAAAGAGACATTTCCTTAAATGCACATTATATCGTGCTTTTTAAAAATCCCCGGGATAAAGCTCAGATTCAACACTTTGCACGACAAGTCTGTACTGAAAATCCCCGTGTTTTGCAAGAGCCTTACACGGAAGCTACAAGTACCCCTCACGGCTATATATTGTTAGATTTCAAACAAGGTACACCAGAATGGTTCAGATATAGGACCTACACAAATGTCGGGTGCTGCGTGTACCTACCACGCAAAAGCTATAAAAACACAGACACTTCCCGCTTACAGATCATTTCATAATCATGAGTCCCAAAGTGCTGAAGCAGGCCCCTCTGCTACGTGCGATGTATCGCATGAACCCTCAACAACGTGTCGCCTTTATGAAAACGGCCGACAAGAAACTGGTTGACTCTGTTTGCGAGTGTGCTTACAACATTTTAAAAGGGCGGGCACCGCTGAAAAATGCGCAGAAGACAAAGTTACGTGCTCACAAGCAGGTGTTGCGCAAGCTGGTCAAACGAGGAGAGTGCTGGAAGGAGAAGAGACGACTACTCGTTCAGAAAGGAGGGGCGTTCTTGCCCTTACTTTTAGCCCCTTTAATCAGCGGGGTATCGGTTCCTTATTCAGCAAGTAAATAATGGAACACACGAAAAAGATGATATTGGTGTCCCAGGAAACATTACACCGTTACGAGCAACACCACCAACAAGTGGAATCGGCAACAAATCTAGTTGGTCTCCGAGTTGGACAAGGAAATGGAAAAAATCCTCGCTTCAAAACTTGACGACAAGTCTAAATGGACTTTATACCAACAAGTGCGCAGTGCTATCTGCGATTTAGTCAACACCATCCGGCATCTGAAAATACCACCACCACCATCCCTGAAGTGTCTGTACTTCCCATCCCGCCTGTACTTAATACTGTACCAGCACAGGCACGTAAAAAAGCTGAACTTTTACTAGAATATATCATTTCCTGAGGCGGAATCTCTTGGGACTCAAACGGAGAAGTGAGTATTCACGATACGCCTCTTCGTGGATCCAATATTGTCGATTTAGTCAACCATCTGGTCAGAGCAAGAATACACAGCGAACTGGCGGGGTGGCGAAAGTTTCTCACGGCGCTGCAAAAAATAAACGTTCTGAATGTATTTATTGTAAATTCGAAACGTTTGGCGCCCATTAGAGATCCAACGCACGTACCACAACCACTTACACCGTCGCAACGCCCTAAGAAGAAGAAACTGAAGAAGGTAGATGAAAACAGGTGGCTGCCGTTCAAAGCTTAATGGACAGTTTAGCCTACATCTACTACGACCCTTCTCTTACTGCGGGGTTTGCAGGGGCGGCGTCGCTCATAAAGGCGTACAAGAAAGATCCCGAAAAGTACGAGAATGGCTTTCGTGCGCAGGATGCTTATACCCTACACAAACCTGTGGTAAAAAAGTTTCCACGCAACAAGTACGTGGTGTCAAACATTGACGATCGCTGGCAAGCCGATCTCAACGATATAAGAAGTCTCAGAAAATACAACGACGGTGCTGTGTACTTGCTCACCGTCATCGACGTGTTTAGCAAGATGGCATGGGCAAGGACGTTTCCATCCAAGACGGGGAGCGTCGTGAGAGACGCCTTTCGGGACATTTTCAAACAAAGCGGCCGTAAACCTCTAAGTATACAGACGGTCAAGGAGACAGAGTTCACGGCACGTCTAGTCCGGAAATTTCTCAAGCAAGAAGGCGTGCATTACTACACCATTCATAATCCGGACGTGAAGGCAAGCATCATGGAACTGATTCAATAGAACTCTGAAAGGACGCATGTGGCGCTACTTTACCAAAAATAACACGTATCGGTATGTGGACGTCCTCCAAGATCTATTCGACGCTTACAACGGCGCAAAACATTCCAGTATCAAGATGGTGCCCTCCGACGATTCATAAGCTAATGTGCTTCAAGTCAGAGATAATCTGTACGGCAAAAGGCATCAAAACTCGAAACCTAAAATAAAATTCGTTGACACGGTGCGTATTAGCAAATCCAAAATAATGTTTGAAAAGGGCTACAAAAGCAATTGGAGCGAAGAGATTTTCAAAGTCAGCAGTGTCGTGTTGCGACAACCTGTCGTCTACAGACTCGCCGATCTTGACGGCGAAGAGGTAAAGGGGACGTTTTACGAACCTTAATTGCAACGCTTACGTCTCCCTGAAACTTTTAAAATTGATAAAATACTACATGTCGAGGGTAAAGGTGCCAGAAAGAAAGTGTACGTGCAGTGGAAAGGTTACCCCACCAAGTTTAATTCCTGGATTCCTGCCAGTTACGTCAGCCCACTACCATGAAGGACCAATTTTACATAACTTTGCCGAGCTACAGCTCTATGGGATATTTCCCTAAATATACCCTCACGAATTTCACCACGCAACTTCCTTACCGTCTTACACTCGAGGGCAGATGGGAAGTCGCTCTGGCTGAATTTCAATATCCGGGTTCTTTCATCACTGTACCCGAGGGTCAAAATATTGTATGGTACAACTGGGTGGACGCTAACGGAGTGGAACAAATATTCAAGTATCATATCCCTGCTGGAAACTACAGCACTATCCTTGAATTGATCAAAGCTCTAAACGAAGTAGAGGCGTTTAAACGGGATTCCGGAATTGTATTCAAGTACACAAACCCCAACAAAAAAGTGGACGTTGTCTCTTCTTCACCAAATATACAGCTGCTGACTCTATCAAGCCAGCTAAGTCTACAGCTCGGTTTCGATCCTCAGACTAATCTGATTAAAGTGCCAAAGTCACCGTAAGCCGCCAACATTATACTAGGCCTGCCCTCGCAAATGTACATCTACACGGATATCGTCGAGCCTCAGCCCGTGGGTGACATTGTGGCACCGCTGTTACGTATCGTCGGTATCAACAACGTAAACTATCTCTACGGCATACATAAGACAGTTAGCTACGACCCGTTGCACTACATGCCAGTGCATAGAAGGGAAATTGAAAGCTTGGAAATCAATATAAGAAAAGACACGGGTGAACCTGTACCATTCGAGTTTGGAAAAGTGTGCGTGAAACTTCATTTTCAACGCTGCTCAACATGAACTGTCCCTACCAAAGATGCTACGTCAACCTGGCTGGAACAGGAATATCTTCGATCTACCACGGTGTTCCCTATCAATGAGGGCATGGGATAGGAAGTTTTTTCAGTGGCCTTTTCAAAAGCGTCGTACCGTTGCTGAGAAGCGGCGCTAAAGCCATCGGAAAACAGGCTCTTCATACGGGTATCGACGTGCTCTCCGACGTTGCCAATCAAGGGCGTCCCTTCAAAGAGGCCCTAAGGCAACGTGTGGGGGAGGCTGGAACCAACCTGAAACGCAAGGCTGAACAGAAGATCAACACGCTGATGACCGGCTCAGGCTATAAAGGGCGTCGTAAGAAGCAACGACGTCAGTCTAAAGTCGTCACCCGACGTAAAAAGGTCAAGAAAGAAGCTAAAGATATTTTCAGTTAAAATGTCGTTTCTACACCCCCAGTCCTGCGAGTGTGCCAGCAGTGAACTCGATCTCTTTTCAGTGCCACCCACTCAAACCAGTCTTGAAAGTGGACAATGGCTCCAGTACAAAC
>CABEEJ010005384.1:0-15162 GCA_901482245.1 Timema douglasi | reverse complement strand
ATACATTGCACGATGCTTAAAATGAAAAGTAAAAGTAATAAATTTGGATGACTCTAATATTCCAACAAAGACTTTAAATAATGAAAAACTATTAGATTAAAAGTTTAAAGGCCTGAAAATGAAGTTAATGAATTAAAATTTAAAACATATATTGCTTACAACTTTTGTTATGATTTACATAACTTATAATTACCATAAAACCCCACACTTTCTTATAATTAACCATTTGATAGTAATAAAGACAATTAAATTAGGCCTAGATGAATGGAAAAGAACAATGTATTTATCAGTTTAGTACTCTCAGTATTTTGAGTGTATTAATATGTAAACTAAAGGAAAAACTAATATAATTTTATAAATGAAATGGTTGAGAGCTAAGGGCCTAAAACCCTGACCACTTTACAGCCCCCTTCGCTTTAAAAACTGGGGAAAGTTTCCCAAAATTTCACCAATATTGAAAGCAACCTATCTATATTTCCCTCCAAAATGACAAATGGTGACACAAAAAAGAGCATACTGTACAGTCTTTACAAGCATGTTACAAAAGGTTTACACTCCTAACTAATATAAACCAACTTATGAATCCAGAGACTCAATAAAATAAGAGCTTAAGGCCAAATCCACTATATGAGCATTCCACAGTCTCTATTTCACAAAAAAAACACTTTAAAAGGCTTAAAGCCAAATACGCTTTATGAGATCTCCAACAAGATGTCTCAACACACCCTCCAAAAAAACTTTAAAAAGCTTAAAGCCAAATACGCTCTATGAGCATTCCACAGCGGCTATTCCAAAAAAAACCTTTAAAAATCTTAAGGCCAAATACGCAATATAAGCATTCGACAACGTCTAGTTCACAAAAAAAACACTTTAAAAGCTTAAAGCCAAATCCACTATATGAGCATTCCACAACGTCTATTTCACAAAACAAAAAAACACTTTACAAGCTTAAAGCCAAATCCGCTATATGAGCTCTCCAACAAGATGTCTCAACACATCCTCAAAAGCCTCGTGGCCAAACTCTCTATATGAGCATTTCAACAAGATGTCTCAACACACCCTCAAAAGCCTCGTGGCCAAACTCACTATATGAGCATTCCAAATTTATGAACCTCACGGTCAACTGAAAAGTTTCTATATGAGCACTATCCCTACCTACACCAGGTATCCTGAGTAAAAAAAACCCATGTACTGAAAAGTAACTTAACTTAACAAAATAATTAATCCAAACTTAAATAACACAGCTAACCAGCTGAAAAAATATACAAGTTCACTGTTTAATAACAGAGCAAGGATAAAAACTAGGTATCTAAATCACCTAACCGTAGATTTATTTGGGAGGACACATAACCCCAAATAAAACAAAAGGAAAAGCTCAAGGCCGAACATCTCCACAGCACACAGACTCCAAATTTCCTCCCCACAGAACCCTGTTGTACACAACCTCCAATAAAACTTTAGTAGTTGAATGCAAACTCCCATTTGGAAATATTATTACTATTGAGATTTATTATTATTATTATTATTATTGTAATCACTCCTCCAACAAAATTAATTCAGAAAAGTTATTTTAACCTTGTGGCATAATATGGACTTATATTTAGAACTTCCCAGAGAGCACCATAAAAACAAACTCGATAAGGGCTCACTCCCAAAAACTGGAACGTATCCTCAAGATACTTCCCGTCATACAGTGACCGACAATCCCCTTGCTCAGGCCTTCAAAACACATAAGAGGCGTTCTCTTAACGGTCCAAACCTCGTTCAAAATATCTGGCAACCACGGGCGGTCCAGAACTACCGCTGGCCCCCTGGCCCAGAAATACTCCCAAAGCTCTCTTAACTCGGGTGGCCCAGGTCTCAATGCCTGCCCCCTAAAACTCACAAGGTAGTCAGACCTCTGGGACAAAACCACTCTCTTGTCAAACGTCGAAGGCTCCAAGTCCTGACATCACAACACGCCACTGTATGGCAGAAATTCCCTGCCTCAACTCAACTCCTACCAAAAGATCCCTTAAATGACCTGCCTGTCCATAACTTTCTCTCCAGGACACTCAAACTAAGTCTTGCATAAAATATATTCCCGAACATACTAAACAAATCTCTCAAAAATGACTAAATCCCCTTTAGATGCCACAAGTCACTTGGAAAATTGTCGTTACTCGACCATGAAACTTATTTACTTTAAGAAATTAGAGTAATTTTAATACAACATGTTTGATTAATTACTCCTAATTTTATATTTGATTCTAATGGTATTTATTATTAGGCCTAACCACTCTAATAAAATATACAAGTTTATAATTATTTTACATCTGTAAACTTTAATGCATAATTGGATATCTTTTGAAACCCAACGGTGGCACTTTCACAGAGGTGGATCAGATTGCTCCCGTCAACAATTGGTTGCATTCGCTATTCACACAGGTGGATGAGTTTTTAAACCAAAAACTAGTCTCACCGCCCAGCAACACGTATGCCTATATAGCGTACATTGAGACGCTGCTCAATTACAACAGTGAAGCCAAAAGAACGCATTTGACTTGTGGTCTGTGGTTTGCAGACACCCCCGGAACCTTTGAGGAGGCTAACGCAGGCAACAAGGGATTTGAGGCCCGTCGCACTCTCACCACAAAAAGTAAGACGGTGGATCTTTTGGGGTATCTACACGGTGACGTGTTTAACCAAGAGAAATTCCTTTTGAACGGCACCGAACTCAGAGTCAAGTTGGTCCGTTCCAGAGACGGGTTTAGTCTTATGGCGGTCCCTGAACTCCCTCACTTTAAGGTTCACATCATTGAAGCCGGCCTTCTAGTGCGACGTTTCAAAGTAGCACCTTCTATACTGTTGGCACACGCCAAAGCATTAAACGCCAGTCCCGCAAAGTATCCCATCACCCGTGTGGAAGTAAAAACACTCACTATTCCTACGGGCGTGCAAGGGAAATCACTGGACAACGTATTCACCGGACAGTTACCCAAATGGTGCATCGTGGGATTTGTGTCAAACGCTGCGTTCAATGGAGAAGCCACCAAGAACCCGTTAAACTTTCAAACCTACGGCATGAACCATTTCTCGCTGTACGTAGACGGGGAACAAGTACCGTCGAGACCGTTACAACCCGATTTTTCAAACGGACACTATGTAATATCCTACCACACACTGTTTTCTGGAACGGGTATCCATTTCATGAATGAAGGTAGCGACATCACACGAGAATCCTTCCCCAAGGGATATCATCTCATGGCTTTCTATCTCACACCTAATCTGTCCGCTCACATGACATCGCATTGGAATTTGACGAGGCACGGCTCTCTGAGCATCGAAGTGAGCTTCACCAGAGCTCTCACCGAAACCGTCAATTGTATCGTGTACGGGGAGTTTGCCAACATCATAACCATTTACAAGGACAGAAACGTCGTTACCGATTATGGAAGTTAATATAAACGGCTTCCCACCCCTTACCCCCTCATTTAAGCCATGGACGTCATTGTGCATTTCCAGAGCTTCATCGACGACAACAAAGAGTTTATCGTCAAGGAACTGAGTGTTTTATCTGTATGCGGCACATTACTTCAACATTGGGTGTTAAAACCCCCTTACGCTATCAAGTAACTTTCCGCCGATGCCAGAAAGAAAGCCAACTATATAGTCAACAATCTGCACGGTATCATCTGGGATATCGGGGAAGTGGATTACAGCCTGCTCGAATCCCTCATCTTCCGTGCCACAACGCTTGCAGAAACTGTCTACGTCAAGTGGGTAGAAAAGAAAAAGTTTCTAGTCAAATACACGTATACACCCATCGTAGATCTGTACGACAGAGGTTGTTTGTCATTGAAAACACTTAAATTGGGCCGCATCATGTGCATGGCACATAGTTCTGTATGGAATTTCTGTTCGGCCTTTATCGTCTGGGGACTTCGAGACTGGATGATTGAAGATGGACACGCACACCATAATACGTGCACTGAAAACAAGCCCGTGGTTCCGTTCTGTACAATGGGGTGTTTCCCTGCTGATCAACTACCTGCAAGAATAGCTCGAACTGCCGCTCTTGTCATCAACACTGATCCACACACCAAACCTGGGACGCATTGGGTCGCGATATTTATCTACAAGAACGGCGTGATAGAATACTTTGACAGTTATGGTTTTCCACCTCGTATAAAGCCACATCTGGCATTTATACGCAAAAACACTTTTCGCACGTCCAATAGCACGCTACAACTTCAAAGCATCGCCTCAGACGTTTGCGGCCATTACTGTCTCATGTACCTTCTCTATCGCGCCCAGAACATTCCGATGAAAACTCTCCAAAGCCTATTCTCGCCCACCAATCATACAGCCAACGACGCTAAGGTGGTGAGATATTACAATAGATTTTTCAAGACTGTAGGGGTATGCCGCCCTTCAAGAGGCCGTGTCCAAGCGGCGTGCGCCTATAAAAGGGGCGTCTCGGCGACGTGCCGCCCATAACCGCTAAACAGCATGGAAGGTCAAGATGTTTGCGGCAGCAAAGCAAAGCCGGTGAAGCCACTCGCCATCACCAGTATTTTCAACACATTGTTCCCACTGGATGGAGTCAACGCCGAGCGAGTCATCGTCAGCATGAGCGTCAAGAACAACTTTAACGCCCTATGTCCAGCTAGAAAAATGCGGAGGGAATTGTGCGGTGTTTAACTGTACAGAATGGCAAGAACTGGGCAGCTACAAGTCTGTCATATCAAATTTTTTCGCCAACACGCAACCTCCTCAGAAGATTAGTCTGACTAATCATGAAATATCTCTGAGACGCATGTGCGATGACCGTATGGTCGTCATCTGTGAGAAACAAGACGCCGGACTCAAACGGGTCGCCTATCTAGCACCTAACTGGGCGCGTCTTTGTGAGGTGTGGGACCTCATCAACGTCGCCGTTGACCGACGGAACATGTGGTCGACACCAGTCGCCCGCTATTGCAACGATTTGATCGACACGCTCGTCGTGGATGTATGCGACACGCTAACAGAATCGGCGGATGTCATCGACCTAGAACAGCCTACGGTGGAAACGCACATCAAAAACTTGAATCTTATCAGCGCTACCTACTATACACGTCAAGTCGTCGGTTTGGACTATTACATGCTGGATTGTGAACTAAAACAATTTTACTAACGCATCTAAAAGACACTGTTGAAAAACGTATGAAGGAATATACGATACATTCCTGTAAAAATGTATAATTGTGATGTTTAATAAATATATGTATATTTGTAATATCTGTGTTTTATTTACTGTTTGTCCCTTACGAGTCCCAACTTGTCTTGTCTGCCCGCCGATCTATTCTTGTCTCGTGAGCCGTCAAGCTGATGCCAGGGAAAACCCCGTTGCCCTAGGCAATGACCTCAATATCTATTCTTGTCTCAACTCGTCTTGTCGGGCCGACATACTGGTGCCAGGGTTGCGACACATACCTCTAAGGAGGAGGGGGTCTTAAGGCAGGGGGAACCATTTATCACACTCCAGCCCCGACAGAAATAGCACGAGGTTCATGCTGCTTGTTCCGGGACAGAGCCTTGTGACAGAAGAGCCAATGTTCATTCTAACCCCGGCAGCCAAAGTGCTATGTTCTAATAAACAAATAAATAAACTACAACACCTCTATCCTACCAATTAATTAATTAACAATAACCAATTAACAATGATTAATAATTAATCATCAAGAACCAACATGTCCGGGGTTGGGAGGCGAGGGCTCTAGGGACTGGGGGAGGAGGGGCAGGAGGAGGGGAATCAAACGGATGTGGAAAGTAGGTCAGGGGGTGGGGGGAAGGAGGCTATTTATAGCAGCCAATCAGAGGAAAGAAGGTTAATTTAAATCACAATATTATCTCGGGGTGTGACGTAGTGATCCCATACGCCAATATCACTACTATTATGGGACAGTCACATAAATAATATAACAAAAAAGCTAATTCCTATTGCAGGAGCATTAAGCCGATGTGCATATGCATTAACTGATCCAGTAAAAGTAACTCTTTATTTTTCTTTGGTACACTCATATCTTTTATATATATGAGTAATATTTGGGGTTTTGCTACCAAAACGAGACTTTAAAGACTAACTGCAGTCCAAAATAAAATTATTATATCACTATATCAATTACCTGTCAGAGAATATAGAACTACTGGAATTTATAAATATCTGGATTTAATGCCTCTCGATAAATTGATTATCTACCAAACAGGCATTCTTGCTTACAAAATAAATTAAAATAAAATTAAAAGTACCCACAAACTAGAATTCCCTCAATCAAGTCATCATACTAGAGACTCTCTTAAAATATATCATGAATCTTTTAACTCTGTAAACTATGGAACAAATTCTACTTTAAATTTAAAAAATTACTACAATATATAAAGCAATTCCAACAGATATCACTGGCTTACTTGAACTAGCAAATTTTAAAAAGCATTATAATTTTTTTTTGCCAGTGAACAACTTTAAACCCAACATACAAAAATTATGTAAAGTTTTTGACCACCTACCCACTATGATTGAAATAGGTCTTCAATACTGTAAAATACCTCATCCAAGTCTCATTCCTATCTACTTGCTTTCAATCACAATTATTCTAATACATCTATTCCCAATAAACAATTTAGAATCTATTATTATTTCCCCGTATAGACCTATATATAGTGTTTAATGCTCTGCAACTTTTATTTTTATCTCAAAGTACTTTCTTATTAATTATTTGCTAATGTTATTTTTCTTTTCTTTTTATATACTTATTTCTATTGTTAGTGTTTATCTCACATTTATGTATAAAATCTTCTTATCTATATTATCACCTTCACCTCTGACAAGACATCTTGTGAATGTGAGGAATGCCAGGCCTCTACCGTGGTTCGGATTCCACGTTAAACTGTAGGTCCTCCATTTCATCTCACAATCACCCTACCATTACACATTAGCGTAAGTGCGTATAACCCG
The DNA here is from genome assembly GCA_901482245.1 of Timema douglasi. Classification (NCBI taxonomy): domain Eukaryota; kingdom Metazoa; phylum Arthropoda; class Insecta; order Phasmatodea; family Timematidae; genus Timema; species Timema douglasi. Next base: position 8,183 of record CABEEJ010005384.1, on the reverse strand, counting down.
AACGGGTAGTAAGACGCGGTGCTAATAATAATAATAATAATAATAATAATAATATATTATGACACATTTTTCAAAATTATCTTAACTGTAAAATTGTAATGTTACTACTGTCTTTTATGTTTTGTGTATTTTGTTAAAAAAAAAGTTTGGTTTTGATTGTTTAATTTTATTTCATGATAAAATATTCATAATGCTTTTTAATCTTTTAAACTTTAAACTAATGTAAAATTTCAATTTCTGTAAATCCATAATCCTAAAAGTGAGCTCTAGCTCTTTGGATCATGTAATTAATTAGCAAATTAAAAAAATTTAAAAACGCAAAAGTATCCCAATATCACCTAAATAACTCTCTATCTATCACACACAGAACGCAAAAGTATCCCAATATCACCTAAATAACTCTCTATCTATCACACACAGAACGCAAAAGTATCCCAATATCACCTAAATAACTCTCTATCTATCACACACAGAACGCAAAAGTATCCCAATATCACCTAAATAACTCTCTATCACAAAAATAACGCAAAAGTATCCCAATATAACCTAAATAACTCTCTCTCTATCACACACAGAACGCAAAAGTATCCCAATATCACCTAAATAACTCTCTCTCTATCACACACAGAACGCAAAAGTATCCCAATATCACCTCAATAACTCTCTCTCTATCACACACAGAACGCAAAAGTAGCCCAATATCACTTCAATAACTCTCTATCACACACAGAAGGCAAAAGTATCCCAATATCACCTCAATAACTCTCTCTCTCTATCACACACAGAACGCAAAAGTAGCCCAATATCACTTCAATAACTCTCTATCACACACAGAAGGCAAAAGTAGCTCATTATCACCTAAATAACTCTCTATCTATCACACACAGAACGCAAAAGTAGCCCAATATCACTTCAATAACTCTCTATCACACACAGAAGGCAAAAGTAGCCCATTATCACCTAAATAACTCTCTATCTATCACATAAAGGCACACTTTACGCACCTGAGATATTCTCAGTCCATGCAAATGATACTTTTTAGTTCGAGTCCTTATTGTCATAACATAATCGTTTTCAATGATAATAAGTAACTACAATTGCTGTAAAAAAAACAATGATTCTCTTACCTGATCTACGTTTTAAACACAAAAACTGAATTAATATAAATGCAAAAATATTATAGACCTACGGATACAGATATATTATACATCTGATTAATTGATTTAAATACAGCACACAACCACTTACCACTTCTCGAGGAGACAAACCAACATTATAATCAAATATTGTCAATAATTGTAAGCTCAAAGCATAGCCATCAACACGTAACACTTGCAATTGTATTTTGTGATAATTGCAGCCTCGGCTTTTAGTAGCGGCCGCGCGGTGTATTACAAACAATAATAACTCGGCGTTGTCAGATCAAAAGTCTTTCGGCGAGCGCTCGCCAATAATGTACCTGCACCAGAAACCGAAATAAAAGGGTATCGAAAGCGCTTAGGTAGAGGTGTGCGATTAATCATAAATCGTATACACCAATATCGTAATAACATAAACCAATATAAAGTCCGATTTTTATAGGAAGAACAGTATAATTCACCAACATTGATTGGAAGTTACTAGCATTTGACATTATAGAAGTATGTTTTATTTGATTGATTTATTATATATATTTCATATAAAAAATTATGAAAAATACTTTTAATAATACCTTGCTTAATGATTTGTATTTACATTATTAATCATATGGACTTTTAATGTAATATAAATTTAATATTTTCATTTACGCCATATTGGCAACATGAACTACAATAGTGCAGAGAGCTATAAATTAAATGTATTATATTTCCACATTGATCTTATTAGAACCGATCGTTATAAACCATAAACAAATTATTATTTTGTATACCTTAATAAAAAAGGCAAATAAAATATTTGTTTCTAATGAAAGTTATTTATTTTTTATACTACAGCGAGTGAACACTATTAGAGTTGAGTAATGGCGTCTTCAAAATAAACAATACTCTCTACCAAGTGGCCATATTGAATTCTTGTTTACGGCAACATCATCAGAACATCAAGTCAAGTTAAGCTCTTACACATCCAACATGTTATACTGTCTAACCAGCAATAATACACATACGCCATGGTGAATAGTCCAGTCTGTGTTTTACTCCTTTCTGCTAAAGAAGGGGACTGATGTACCCCAAAAATTACATAGTTATGTGTTTCTTTGTGTTTTAATTGTGAACTTTGAGGCCTACAATTTTTTGGTAAGTGTGTAGGCCTTGCCCTTCTATCCTCTTTTCAATGTTTAATTTAATACACATATGAAAAAAGTAATAAAATTGTTGTTTTTTCAAATATTTTATTTTTATTAAAACGAATTAAAAAATGTATTTATTTTTATTATGATGATTTGTTCTTGTTTTCTTGATCTCAAAACTTTGCTTGTCAAAAGTGCTAAACGTATGGTCTTTCGAATCATATATTTTGGCGTAGGGATACATTCTAGAAATGTAGTAACTTTTCCATAAATTTGCTATTGTTCTTCCTACCAAAATCAGACTGTAGAAAAGCGTTGCGTAAAGATTTTTAATTATTGAATGGTTCTTTGATTTCGCTGCTTATGCTGCCCCCTTATGGTGCCGCCTCTTTGTATCATAGCATGGCACGGCTCTGTATCCATCACATTTTTATCTGGGGGTTTAAATACCTGGTAACTTTTATCTGAAAGTTAAAATGATCGTTGCGATAGTGACACGATGTTTTTCACGAGGTTTCACCTATCAGAATCTGAAGAACCAATTATTTAAATGTGAATACAATAAATGGAATTTTGTAAACGTTGTACCCAACTATTGCCCACATTTTGGCAGACACCGAAATTAGCACTTGCAAGACATCTTAGCTTCTGCGCCCACGTGACGCCATCTGTTTCCTTGCACCCGTTTAGCCGCCATTATTTAACAAATGTTGAGCGTTCTCACCACTTGCTAGGTTGTAGTGCTAGCAGCAAGGTTTATACGCATGCGCGCACCAGTAAAAATAGTACCAATCTTGCGTTATATGCATAAAAATCTATTTATCCCACATATTGCTAGCTATCAGGCAGATAAATTCAGTTCATAATACGCGTAGAATATTAAAGTGGCTGATAACTTTAACCTCCCGATAGCAAAATTCATCCGGTAGTCATAAGACCGGCCTTAAAAATGTTATGTTCTTTCTAAGTAAAGGTATATTTGCTTGCAACATATTCTTTTACACCGTGAGAATTCGCCGTCTTTAGTTTTATTGATCAAACTGATCTTTGTTTGAATCTAATTTATACGAAACTAGTTAAAATAGTTACGTCACAGCAGGTCAAGATAGGATCTCCGTATTTATGTTATATTGGGTGAGTTTTAAAGATATGTTGAAACTATAAACATAAATCCTTAAATAATTCTGAAAATATTTTGAATTAAAAAAAACTATAATCATATATAAGATAAATCACTGTTTCTCTAAAAAGCAAGCATAAATTGCTATTCATCATGTAAAAAATAACTATAAAATAAACAAAATCATAAAAACTATTTTCGAGAAACATCTAATTTTCAAAAATTAATCGTAGGACTAGGTACCCTAAAGTGAATTGTCTCCCATAAAATAAGCTTATAGTATTTTTGTTCGTGTCATTTACACCCCAGCTATCTATTATAAACAAAATTTTAGAGCTATTTCCGAAAAAATTGCATTTTTTTCAAAAATAATAATCAATAAACAATCCTTATTTAAAGGGATAGAATTAAAAATGTAATAAAAGGCTGAAGGTAATAAATACTATATAATGGCTAAATATCAAGTTTGAACAAAACCTACCAACCCGTTTCAGCTGTGGCACCAGGTTCAGAAAGACAAACCAGGTACAGACAGACAAACCAGGTACAGACAGACAAACCAGGTACAGACAGACAAACCCGGTACAGACAGACTAACCAGGTACAGACAGACAAACCAGGTACAGACAGACAAACCCGGTACAGACAGACTAACCCGGTACAGACAGACTAACCCGGTACAGACAGACAAACCCGGTACAGACAGACAAACCAGGTACAGACAGACTAACCAGATTCAGACATACAAACCAGGTACAGACAGACAAACCCGGTACAGACAGACAAACCTGGTACAGACAGACAAACCAGGTACAGACAAACTAACCAGGCTCAGACAGACAAACCAGGTTCGGACAGACAAACCAGGTACAGAGAGACAAACCAGGTACAGACAGACAAACCCGGTACAGACAGACTAACCAGGTTCAGACAGACAAACAAGGTACAGACAGACAAACCAGGTACAGACAGACTAACCAGGTACAGAGAAACAAACCAGGTACAGACAGACAAACCAGGTACAGACAGACTAACCAGGTTCAGACAGACAAACCAGGTACAGACAAACAAACCAGGTACAGACAGACAAACCAGGTACAGAGAGACAAACCAGGTACAGACAGACTAACCAGGTTCAGACAGACAAACCAGGTTCAGACAGACAAACCAGGTACAGACAGACTAACCAGGTTCAGACAGACAAACCAGGTTCAGACAGACAAACCAGGTTCAGACAGACTAACGCGGTACAGACAGACAAACCAGGTACAGACAGACTAACCAGGTTCAGACAGACAAACCAGGTTCAGACAGACAAACCAGGTACAGACGGACAAACCCGGTACAGATGGACAAACCAGGTACAGACGGACAAACTGGTACTTTTTTGGGGGTTCGGAGACACATTAAATGTCAATATTCATCATAATCTCGAGATCGAATTTTTTCATGGTTACAATAGTTCTCTTTTTATGAGAAAGTAAATATATATATAAGTTTAAAAAAATAAAGCATTTGGTAAACAAATTTATATATTTATAATATTGTTATCATAAAAATCACACACAAACGAATATAATATTGTTAATATTAGCAGTATGGATATTATTAATACTCGTACCAGTGAGCCCATGGTCAAGATCGTTAAGTCTGGTTTGTCGGTGTTCAAATCCCGGTAGGGTGTTCACAGGGATTCTCCCTCCCTCCCCTCTAAATGTTTTTACAATCTCCCTCAACACAGATATGGGTACATTTTATCCACATCCCTGCTCAATTAGTGTAATTAAATGCGTGTAATCCGGATGAATAGTGAGACAAGAATGATATAATTTTTACATACATTTGACCATAATTTGAATTTCCAAAATACAGTTTGCATCTGGATTTTCTACGTGGTTTTCTCAAATACATATAAAAATTAAAACCCCGTTGAAAATCTAGATGCAAACTGTATTTTGAAAATTAAAAGTCTTTAGCAGTTGTTTGTTTGATTAATTTATTTAAAATAAGGATTATAAACGACTTAATAAAATTAATATGAATTAGGTCCAATACCTTATCTCAGTTGGTATCGTGTCTGTCTACTAAGTTAAGGGTCCCGGGTTCAATTCCTGGTATGGCAGAAAAATGTATCACTGGTGAAATGTGAGTTTTCCTCTTTCACAGTGATGCATTAACCGCAGGGGGATGGATGTTGTGTCTGTTCTAGATTTAAGTTAGTTTACAAGTCGTGTGCTGATATAATCAGTCGGTTAAGAGAGTGTACGATAAATACCTCAAATAAATGTAAAAATTAAAAATATGGTTGAGGAGGGTAAATCAGAGAAACTACACCTGAATTAGCACGAAGATATAGAGTTTGAAAACCACAAAGATAATCTCATGATGAAAACCACCTTAAGCTCACACTGCCGGGATGCGAACATCAATCGCCTGCCAACAGCGACCCAAATACAATGCTTTGAACCTTAAAAAAACACTTACTAATGCAAATGACCCGCATCGGTATTCGTACGGTCTAACGCGTCACTCTCGTACTAGACTAGTCTGCCGATAACAAGAAAGAACAGGGTTAGAATTTCAGTCGGGTGGTTTTTTCCCCAAAATGGCTTTCCACTCTCCCACCACGTAAATGTGGGTACACTTCCTTTATATCTAACCTTCCTAATCCTTCACACCATTAGCGTAGTTAGTATATATTCCATTCACGGTAGGAATTACTCTCTGAAAGGTCTTTTTTCTTACCAATATCCTACTATATAGTAGATTCATGGTAGGGAAAAAGGCCTTTCAGAAGTCAATTCCTACGGTGAATGGAATATAGTCTATTCAGCGTAGAAATTGTGTTCTGATTAGGCCTTTTTCCCTACCAGAAATCTATTATATAGTAGGATATTAGTAGGAAAACAGACCTTTCAGAAAGTAATTCCTACCGTGAATGAAGTATACATGAGCGTATAACTAGAACGGGTAGTAAGGTGCGGTACTAAAATATATATTTCTTATGTGTAATTATAGTTAAACAGGATGTAAGAATTGTTGTTGGGGGGAGAGGGGAGTACAAAAATGAATGCAAATGAAGGGAGCTAATCAAACGACAGGGTGACGTACTGGTGACTGGTGATAGCCAGAACTGTCACTAGGAGGTAAAACAAAAGAACAACGTGTTATCATCGAACTATGGGGTTCAATGACACAGCCATAAGCTGCCTTGAAGGGATCGGTGAACGCTAGTTTGTGCCTTGACTGAATACAAAGACTGATAGATTGAACTTATTGGATTTAGATTCCTGAAAAACGCAATAACCAGAGAGAATCCCTCGAATCCTATGGTATGAGAGAGATTCTAGATTCTTAAAGATCTCGAATACCAGATCTTGACTTAAAACAAACTTTTTTAAGTAATTGGTGAAAGGAATTATATATACTTGCGGAGTTGTAAGAATAACAAAATAATAAATAAAATAAAAATGCTAGGGTGCACCGCATAGACTTTCTCCCGCTTTTATCTTAAAATATACATTACTAAAAAACTCATAAGATTTGAAATGAAATAATACAAACTTTTACTTGCTCCATGGAATTAGGAACTAGGAACACTGTTACAGAAAAGTTGAGGGAAGAGAAACATGCCCAGCTGGGGTCGACGAAATTTTCTTGAGAGATAACTATCCGTAGCACAACTTCCTTCGGAGAGGAAGTCAAGCCGTCGGCCTTATGTCGATTGTGGCGTGTAAAAGAACCTTGAAAGGTATGTAAAAAAACCTTTCCCGCCAAAATTGCTAGGCTCTTTCGCTCTCGCTCATAGAAACTCTCACGTGTTGATATAATGAGTCAGTTCATAACGTTCATGTTAAATACTTCAAACAAATAATAGATAGGGTAATGCAATAGAGTACGAACGGATTTACATTAACAGGTATAATGCAGCTATTAGGATACTTAAATGATTTAGCTTTGTTGGGCAATAGTAAGGAAGCTGTTGCAAGAGATGCAGACATTTTATTAGAAGCTAGTAAGGAAATGGGTTTAGAAGGGAACCCTGAAAAGACTTAGTATAAGATAACACAGATTGAGGACGATAACTTAAGATATTACTGCAAATAACATATAATTTGACAGGGTTAGTGACGTTTAGGAACAATTTTAACGAACAATAACGATATTATATTGTAAATTAGGAAAAGAATAAAGACGTTAAATGTATGCTATTACTCGTTCAGCAAGTTGTTGACATCCCGCCTGCTTTCAAGGAATGTAAAACTCAGAATATACAAAACAATAGTTCTACCAGTTGCTCTCTATAATAGTGAAACGTGGTCTCTTACCTTACATAACTAACATATATTTATGGTGTTCGAAAACAGGGTGCCTAGGAAGATATTTGGTCCAAAAAGGGATGAAGACACCGAGGAGTGAAGGATAGGTAATGATGAGTTACGTATCTTGTACTCATCACAAGATATTGTCAGGATAATCCACTCTCGTAGATTATGATGGGCAGGACATGCAGCTTGATTGGGAGAATCTAGAACCTTGTTCAGGGCACTGACTGGCAAACTCAATGTGAAGAGACCATTGGGAATATCTAGAGGCAGATGGGAGGATAACATTAGAATGGACCTGAAATAGATAGGATGTAATGAGGTGGACTGGATAGAACTAGCTCAAGATAGGGATAAGGTGTAGTAGGGGGACTGGATAGAACTAGCTCAAGATAGGGATAGGGTGTAATGAGGTGGACTGGATAGAACTAGCTCAAGACAGGGATAGTGTGTAATGAGGTGGACTGGATAG
>CABEEJ010005383.1:38893-50863 GCA_901482245.1 Timema douglasi | reverse complement strand
GAACAACATGACACGTTTGTGTTCATATGTAATAGAAAAAAAAAGTGCTAATGCCAGTGTTTCTATTCAGCCCTTTAACAGTCCCCGTGGTGTATGGTCAGTGCACCTTGCTACGAGCCTAGAGGCCCTGAATTCGATTCGCGACTGGTAGCTTGAGTAGTTTTCCCCAAAGGGTAATTACCCCAATAGTCACCAAGTTTGGTTGATTAGACTTGAGCTAAGTTTAATCGTTTCCACTGATTCCACGCCCTCATACTATCACCCTCATACTCACTATCACCCTCATACTCACTATCACCCTCATACTCACTATTACCATAATCTCATCTCACCGGGACATGGAAAGAGCCTCCAGGAAAGGATGTACTATTAGTACATTTGGACGTTCCCTGGACAACGATACATTAGTACTGGTTAATCTTTCCACTACTGGTCTACGAGTGATGTAACCCAGACGCACACAAACAAATAAATATTCCCTCTCTTCATACTTATCTTATTTCTAGTATGTTGTCATTTCAATTTTTTGTGAAAAAGTATTGCCCAGGCCTTTCATAAAATACAAAACTATTTTTTCGGGGGCAACATTGAGAGTATTTTTTACTATTTTATTAATGCCTTGATCACCTCTTGGCTATATCTATCATAGTTTCTGGCTACAGATTCAGAGGTCCCTGGATCAATTCACAGCTCTGCAAGATTTTCTGTTAAGTATTGTGTCTGAAACGCTCGTGAGGGCAAATGTGGAGATTTTTTTAATTTAACACCACGTATTACTACCCATTCGGGTTATACGATCAAGTACTAACTACGCTAATTAGTTAGGAATAAGGAAAACTTAATTTAGAGGAGATCAACCCGCATTTACGTGGTGGGATACCGTAAAACTGTTTAAGAAAAACCAACCCCAGTTTACCCGACCGAGATTCGAACCTCAATCTCCCTGTCCTTGGCAGTATAGCTTTGAACGAAACTAGCGTATTAGCTAACTACGACATCAAGGCATGTAATTGAATGAAAAAAGTAACGGTTTGGGTCTAGAAAATTGAGATTAACGGCTGGAGGTCACGTTGTACTGACCACATGACACCCTCTATCTACCTATGTTGGCACAATCTTGACCAAGAGATGACGGCTGCTTGGCTTGTGTGTCTCGATTGTGGGATGAACATGTTTTTTTTAGGGTTATCTTATCGTTTGCGATAATATTTATCAAAAGTGTTTGCTTCAAATCATATGATCCGACGTATGAATACGTGCAAAAATATTAATGACTTTTCTAGCTTTGTGATAAGGTTCCTCATGTGAAAATTGAACTCTATTTTCTTGAAACAGGTTAAAAGTGTATAATGGACTAACTAAACCTAATTATGTAATAATTTCACCGGTGGTTGAGCTGTCTTAGTCAGTAGGCTCGCAAAACAAACTCTGCAGATGGTGATGGGGGGGTCAATTATTTAATACTGGCTGGGATTAAGTCATTTTTTTGGCTCAATGGTAACCATAATATTAAGATAATTATTTAGCAAACACAGCAAACATAATCCAGACAATTAATTTAAACTTTAATATTAAATAACACTGTAAAACATTGTGACTTAGCTGGTAAGAAAACCTATGTTTATAAATTAAGCGTTAAATTTAACAATAATAATAATATTTAGCACCGCGTCTTACTAACCGTTCGGGTTATACGCTTTAAGTACTAATTACTCTAATGGACTAGGAATTTNCGCTTTAAGTACTAATTACTCTAATGGACTAGGAATTTATAAGGTTGAAATAGAGGAAGTTAACCCGAATTTGCGTGGAGGAAGAGTGGAAAACCATTTAGGAAAAACCACCCCCAGTTCACCCGACCGAGATTCGAACCTCTATCTCCCCGTCCTCAGTAGTCGAGCTCAACACGACAAGCGCGTTAGCCAACTACACCACCTAGGCTGGTTTAAATTTAACAATAACAATAATAATAATAAAAGGCCTAAGATAATATATTTTAAGTAATGGATAGCAGTGAATAAAGTACCAGTAGTAAAATAATGTTCAATAATACACATAAAATATAATATTTTTAAACCTTCTCTTTTTAGTTTTACTAATTAATACTAACGAATATAACAAAAAAAATTGAAAAAAGTAAATCCACTTTGAAATAGAGTGCACCCGACGCAGTGAAACCTTAATACCCAATTTCTTTCCTGACAACGAAATGGTACATCAAGAGGGTAGGGGGGGGAGGGGAAGCTCTAGGATAACATGAGTTTGTGCCCCCTCCCCCACCGTCCTTCACACCGCTCACGCTTCCCATTCTAGTCTACATGGGCCTGAAATCCTTCCCTTACCTATATACTTACATATATATGTACTTTACCCTGTCCCTTCCTGCCCCTACCACTGCGCCTAAAACTAGAAGGCGTCGACGGCCGAAAGGGGAAACTGTAAACGTGACTAGAATCGTCACACTTTCCCCAAAAAACAAGACAGTCTTTTTTTTCTTTTTTTTTTCGAGGGAGAAAGTTCGTGTCCAACCCAAGAAACTTTAGTGGTCAGTTCTGGTAGGATTTGATTTCCCTCTCCCTTCCCCCACCCCTCCCTTTTTTTTTATAAAAGTATCGAAATCCTAAAAGAAGAGAGGGTATACAAGGACATATAAATATAAGGTATAAAGAAAAAGAGTCGGGGAAATTGATTAATTGAGAATTAAAAAGCCTAGTTTATAAACGCTTCATTTTTATTTCTAATTTAAAATATCAATCAAAAGGTCACTAAAGTCTTAAGTACGGAAGGACATCCAAAATTTTCTCAAATAACTAAACTTACTGGTGTTTCTTTGATTAAATATATGCCTTTATTATGCAAGTTATTGTATTTGAAGGCTACGATATATTTTTTATTTTGTAGTAAAATCTCAATTGTGTACCCCTTTAAATTTGAACTAAATTTGATTGAGATCTGTTTATAAATGTAAGTCTAGTTATATCGATTGACCTGTTCATTTTGGTTTCCTTGGGTTAATGTATTTCGCTAATAAATATTTTATTACACAATTTTAGCAAGTATATAATTACATACTATAAATAGTGAATTAATCATTTCAACTCATTACAGCTCACAAGCTTTAATAAGGGGGTAAAACTTGCTATTTTATGCTTTTCATCTACCGTTGTTAAATTAAAGTAATAAATATAATTATGTGGCTGAAATTTAATAAAATTGAACGTCCATATGAGGTGTACACAATAAAATATTAATAATATTAACTGTCGGTATTTTCGATACTACTTCGTTCACTGATGAGATAGGATGTTAGTAAATACCTTCTATTCTCTGAAAAATAATAAGTACAACGGAAGTAGTCCCGTATTTATCGATCTCGTGAGTACTTTTTAAGTCTACTATCAACAAACAAACAAAAACACAGTCAGCTACATAAATATAACTAAAATTTTTATTTTATTTGAACATAACAAACAAAAATGTGCATATGTTTATATTAAAATTACTTTTAGGGTAATTTACACTAGCGTAAATTTCTAATTTTAAATATATCCCCTCAACTCCTTGAGATAGGAACCAACTTATCAATGTCAAGTTGTTTGGCTATTAAAAATAAATACTCTTCGATAGAAATATATTTTAATAACCTCAATTATTTCTGAAATATAAGCAAAAAAATATATTTGAATGGAGGTCTGTAAAATGGGTAGTTAGCTGTTATGCTCTTTGGTTAAATGAGATTCTCCTTTTGTCACAAAACGTTTCTGTAACAGTACATATTAATTTATTTATATTTGGTAGAATGTGTTTTGTGTGTATGTGGGGTTTTTTTTCATATTTTTTCTGTAACATTATATTACATTTCGTTTCACAATTCACATAACTTATACATTTTAAATAATAATTTTAATTTTAATATAAAGGATCAATAAATGTGAGTGGTGCACCATACAATATATTTTTCAAACGATTTGAGATGTTTGGGCAATTTTGACCCTTACACCTAGCGCATAGTAAGCTCCAAACTACTCAATATTTAGCTTTATTTTGCCATCACGCGGACAAAGTTGATAAGTTAATCAATAGCACATCCACCTATAGCTCCAATGGACATGGGTTCGATTCTTGACAAGGCTGTATAAAATGGATCAGGTTGGAAATCATTGGTGAAATGACGACTAGGTTCTTGGCTTTTGTGTAGGTCCTAAAGTTAAGTTAGTTTGTAGTTTCACGTGTCGATTCAGAAAGAGCTTGATAAATACCCTTAGTAAACAAATACATATAATATCATATCCCTTAAAATGATAAATGACGCCTGCACACTGGAATCCAACCTTGGACCTTTGTCTTAGTGTGACAAGGTTCTAATCACTAAGCTATTCAGGAATAGTCCCGTGCCCAGGGTAGTTCATCATTAATATTTTAAAGCAGAGCCTTGAGTTATTTTTCAATTTAAAGAATATGATATTTAGATGCGACTTTAACAGTCAATAACAAATATACTGATTACCAAACCCTTCCTTCACCTCTGACAAGACATCTTGTGAATGTGTGGAGTGCCAGGCCTCCACCGTGATTCGGATTCCACGTTAAACTGTAGTTCCTCCATTTCATCTCACAATCACCCCACCATTACACATTAGCCTAAGTGCGTATAACCCGAACGGATAGTAAGACGCGGTGCTAGTAATAATAATAATAATAATAATAATAATAATAATAATAACAACAAATATAATAGTTTTGTTATTTAATCCATCAAGATACAACCATACATTTACTCCACCAAGATAAGAACCTATGAATATCCTAAGAGGGGTAGTATCCCCCTCCCCCAATATAGTTATAGTGTGAAACTACAAACTATCAACATTTATACTGGTGTATACAAACACAGTTTCTTTTGTATTAAAAGTCCTTTTCCACTAACGAGCTACGGGTATTCTAAAAGTTTTACGAACCTAGTTTAATATCTCATAATGAAACCAGTCACAAATAAGGGACTATAAACATCTGTAAAAAAACAAACTTAAATACGTCTGGGCCAAATGGTTTTCCTATACACATAACACTCAACTTGACATTTCGAATAATATCAGGCTAATGGTAGAAAAAAAAAATATACAAAACTACAGTACAAAATATAAAATGCATTTGGAATCTAATCTTGAATATTTATAGTTCCCCCCAAAGCCACCCCACCCCCCCATATACGATAAGCGCTGTTGACGATAAGAAGTTGGACGTTTTTCGACATATTCGCGCAATGCGGGTGGACTATTCATTCAAAACCGGTCGAAGGGGAAGGGAATTTCTCTCCCTCTCGATGAAAGACTTGACGATAGGTCGATAGGGAATTCATATCGGACAGCGTGCAGGCCAACGGAGGAATTATTACATATATTGATAGAGAAGGGAAAATAAAAAAGAAAGAATAGTATCCGAACAAAACAAAAATAAAATTGTATACGTGTACGACTGAAAATATGAGGATAGGAAAAACTTGACATGATAGTTTTCGTAACGTACTTAAGTTTATATTCGACAAGTTATTTCCAATAAATAGATGAGTTTAGGGTTTGAATTTATTAATATATCCATATACTGATACTATCACTACATTGTTAGGCGCGTGGACTAAATCTAAGGCTTACCTAGTTTAGTTTGCCATTAACGGGGAGGTTGGACCTCGAATCCTGGGCCGGGTGTATTGACAATAATATTTCCTACTTGTTTCCCCAATATTTATCCAAGAAAATGTGGGTGAACTTTGTCTAAATTCTACCTTACTCATCAATACTCACTAACGTATTTAAATGCATGTTACCTGAATTGGAAGTAAGATGTATGACAAAATATAATAAACCACTTCAGTGGTCGTATGGTATAAGGAGCTACTCTCGCAGTAGACTAGACTGCCAATGACTGGAAGATCAAGGTTCAACTCTCGGTTAAGTGTATTATTATTATTATTAGCATCGCGTCTTACTACCCATTTGGGTTATACGTACTTGCGCTGATGTGTGATATTAGGATGATAGTGAGATGAAATGGAGGACCTACAGCTTAACGTGGGATCCGAACCACGATGGAGGCCTGGCATTCCCCATATTAACAAGTCGTGATTAATACACGTCTTGTCAGAGGTGAAGAAAGGGTTTGGTAATCAGATAAATCTGTGCCGGGACCGAGGATTGAACCCCGGACCCCAGCACAAAAGTCTGACACCTTACCCCTATACCACCAGGTCACCCGGTTAAGTGTATTGAGGGTGTTTTTACACTCTAGCTCCGCGCAAATATGGATACACTTCCTTTAAAAATAACTTTCCTAATACCTAAAACCGTTAGCGTAATTAGCACGTAGGTATAAAAACAGAACGGGTTGTAAGACGTGGTGCTGAAAAAAAAAAGAATAACCTGGTGGCACGAACATCATGCTGTTAGTAAAGGAAAGTAAACTGATCCGTAGTCATCATAATCTAAAATATTATTAGTAAATAAAAAGCTAAATATAATGAGAAATATCTATAAAGTGTATGAACAACCTCAGTTTTAATAAGGTATAAGAGGAATATTGTGAATGTGGGGAATGCCAGACCTCCACCGTGGTTCGGATTCCACGTTAAGCTGTAGGTCATTCATTTTCATCTCACAATCACCCTACCATTACACATTAACGTAAGTGCGTACAACCCGAACGGGTAGTAAGACGCGGTGCTAATAATAATATAAGAGGAATAACAAATTTATAAAAATTTTATTTTATTAATTGGGGTATTTAACCTGAAGTTTCTGAACCAACTAATTAAATCAGCACAAGAGAATTTCTATGAGCGAGATAGAAAGGGCCTACCAATTTAGCAGGGAAAGGGATTTTCACATACCTTCCACGGTTCTCTTACAAGCCAAATTTGACATTGTAAAGACGGCCTTACTTCCCCTTCGAAGGAAGTTGTGTTACCCATTTGTGTAGCTCAAGAAAAATATTTTGACTGCAGCTGGGTTGAACCTATGAACAAACATCGGATCCTGAGGTTAGAAATTTACCCCAAGACTATTGAGGTTGACCAATTTATAACAGTTCAATTAGAAATATCTGCAATTATTTTTTGGGGGGAAAACCTACATTGAAAATCAAAATGTGTGAAACCAGACCTCAACGCGTACGCCAAGGACACAAACACCTACAGTAGCCCCATGGCTTCTTTGGTGCTGACTGGCTTCTGGTGGCTTTGAAAAGCTACCAGACCAAATTATGTATCCCTACGCCGAGCCATATGATCTGCAAAAACATGTTTTTAACGGCTGTCACTCCTGAAGGTCAAAATTTAGGTATGTACCTATATGTTGACTGTCAGAAGTCAGCTGTGAGCTGTCAGTCAGCACCAAAGAAGCCATGGGACTACCGTAGCTCTAGAATGTAACGGTTATCCCAGTTCCACGTGAGTCTAGCGCCCATGACCGCTTGGACAATGGTGTTAAGGTATTATAGGAAAAACTTTTTAAATTAAGAGAAAAAGCTGTCATTAACTTTTAAGACACCCTTGACAGATATTCAAGAACTGCAAAGGTCATCACGTGATTAAAATTAAGCTCTATGTTTGTATCGAAGCAATTGTTGATTTATTTTGAAACAAAAAAAATGTTGTTATAAAAACTACATAAATCACTGAGAATGAAAATATCAATTTTGTTTATACTATCGATCAATGCTTATAAATGAAATGTAATCAACATTATTAGAGCTGATTTTGAGAAAAACAATTTTTTTCTCTTTTCGCCCATTATTAAACTATTCTTAATTTTAGGGCTAGATAGACACACAGACAGATGGCAATGCAAAAATCCCTTTTAAGGGTTGAGATGGAGTATACTTTACCTGTGTTCGAAAAGTTAAAAATATAAATATTTGTCTTTAGCTTAAAAATGATTTGTTTTATATAAATATTTTTCAAATAAAATATTTTTATGATAAATATTATGAATAGACCTACATATTTGCAGTGATAATTAATTTAATATCTCAAATAATTTCCGAGATGTGATAAAAAAAAGTTAGGATTTACGCAAATGACCAGAACCCTTAAAGCCCTTTTGCCGAAACAATTAGAGTAGCCATTTTGTTTATAATATTTATCAATTCTTAGAAATGAAATGTAATCAATATCGTTAGAGCCAATTTTGAGAAATTAATTTTTTTCTCTTTTTGCCCTTCTGTAAACAACCCTTAATTTTAGGGTTAGATATCCAATTCCAAAAATACCTCATGGCAACCCTATAAAAACCCTAGATACCAAGTTTTAACCCTATCATTAAAATAGTTTAAGCTTTAGTCCGAGGTATAGACAGATAGACGCAAATTTTTTAAAAAACACTCTTTTGAATTTTGGGGGGAGGGGGGGCGGGTAATAAAACGTCGAAATTTATCAAAATCTCGAGTAAAATTTTTTTTACGATCACAATACTTTATCTACCTGTAATATAGCGAGAAAGTAATTGCTACCGAATAATGATTTTATATATTTAGGTGCAAAAAATTCATATAAGAACTACTAACATACAAAATGTATTAAGATCTTTCTTTTTGTTTCATCCTTTAAAATCTATAGTTAAAAAACCTTAAGTAGTGAAAATTGTTTAGATCTCAATGACGTTTTACACAAAATCCCACACTTCTGAGATATCAAAGTATATGATAAAGAAATATAAATCAAATATTACTTAACCACATAGTCAATTTTAAATTATGTGAGAATATAATATTTTCGTTTAATTAGGGGGTAAGGGGGGTTAAGTGTATTAAAAGGTTAAAAACTGCTGTTATTAAAATAAATATCGTAGTGTGATGTTATTTCACTTCAAGTAGGTGGAGCCTGTGAGAGAACCCATTAAATCTCTCTAGATAAAACGCACAAATTGCACCAACCGACGGCTTGACATCCCCTGTGTGGTCCAGAGTGGCCATTGCGATCCGTTTAAATGGGTTTGACTTTGTAATTACGTGTCGCATTCAGAGTAATTAACTGAATAGGAAGTCGGCGACCAAACGTCGACTACATCCAAGCTCAAATCACAGCATTTCAACAAATTCACAACATGAGTCTTCTAAGTGACCGAAAATTTTTACTTTCTCAAAAAGAAAAAAAACGATCTGTGAATAATTTCGACCGCGATCATATATATTGACATTTCTATATGTCCCCAAAATGCAAATAAGAGGGTTTTAGTTATTCTTATCCTATGTATCTGGAGCTACAGTCAAAATGGTTTGATGGATTTTGTTCAAAGTTAATAATTAGTTGGGTTGCCTGGCGGTCAAGGGATAAGGTTTCAGACTTCTGTGCTGGCGGCCGGGGTTCAATCCTCGGTCACGGCACAGATTTATCTGATTACCAAACCCTTCCTTCACTTCTGACAAGACATTTTGTGAATGTGGGGAATGCCAGGCCTCCGCCGTGGTTCGGATTCCAAGTTAAACTGTAGGTCCTTCATTTCATCTCACAATCACCCTACCATTACACATTAGCGTAAGTGCGTACAACCCAAACGGGTAGTAAGACGCGGTGCTAATAATAATAATAATAATAATAATAATAATAATAACAAGTTATATTTATAAAAATGGTACGGTGCACCGCAGAGACTTTCTCTCTCTTTTATCTGATAATATACATTTACTAAAAACTCGTAGTATTTGTGAAACAATATAATAAGTCTATACATAATTTTAGAAACACTATACCAAAGATCATAAATGAAATAATATTAACTATTAAGTCTTACTCTGATTTATTAGGAACTAGGAACACTGTTACAGAAAAATTGAGAAAAGATAAACATATCTGTCCTGCAAAGAGTATAAAAATAAAAATAATTTTCATATCTGAATTAAAAAGTAGATATAATTGCTTATAGATCAGAAGTTATTGGTTTTATAAAAAAATATATGCCAATTAAACATATTTGTATCCTTAATATTTCTACAACTTTAAACTGAAAATATATTTCTTATCTCAAATAGTTGAGGATAAATGGGGAACATTCCCCCATGTAAAATACCCTCAAAGACACTTTCATGAGCAAATGTGAATAGCTATTTTGTTTGTAGTGCTAAACAGTGCCTAGATACAGAATTTAATCGAAATCAGTAGAGATAATTTCAAGAAAATTGTTTTTTCTCTCTTTTTACCCTTATTATCCTTAGATTTAAGGTTTAATATATATATATTTTAATTTTTTTAAACCTTCGGGGACCTAGTGAAAACCCCAGATACCAAGCTATAGCCCAATCTGTAAAATATTTTTGGCTCTAGCCCGAAATACAGAGAGACGGACAGACAGACGCCATTGTGAAAAACCCTTTTTTTTTTTCAGGGGGTCATTAATCATCAACATTTATCAAAATCTCGAGTTCAATTTTTGACGATCACAATTATAAGGGATATTTGACATGACAAACAAAAGTGAAATTTTTTTTGAAAATGCAAAAAAGGATAGTTTGCTTATTAGTAATTCTTTGAAAATTGTGTCCAAAAATACAATTATGCTATACTATAAATTCCGGTTTTGTTAGTATTTCGCGTCTTAATACCCATCCGGACCATCCAAATATTTACACAAATGGATGTAGGGGGTTATTAGGTTAGAGGTCTATTATTTGATTAATTGTACCTGCATTTTTGTGAATTGAGAAGGGATAAACGTTTAAAAATAATTAATTAGCTCAGTACATCTGATCGAAATTCAAAAGACGATATTTCGATAGTCAAAATACAAAACCACACATAACAAGACTTTTATACTCATGCCTTTTGACCACATACACTACAGGAGTTGACTCCTTTTCACATCGAAAGTATACCTCCCTCCTCCCCCTCTATTGTCCACACATACGCACACACACACACACTAATTCAGAGACCTGCTGGCTTCAAACCGGGTGTATGTCCCGGACATATTCGGGTTGCGCCGTCCCCACCAGATGTCTCTGACAACTCACTCATCATTCGGAATACAGTCCGGCGTGACTCCCCCGCCTCCCCCTATCATAACCCTCCTCCTCTCATCGCTCAACATCAGACACACTCGCAGGCTACTGTCCCCGATGGTAGGACTCCCCGGTTCCAATACCGACTAGCTTCTCTCATTTCTATTATCAAGAGATGTTTCCTGGATGGTCGAAAACGTATTTTAAGGGTACAAGAAGAAAAAGAGGGAAATATAAATTACACACATTTTCAAGGAAAACATATTTTATATCTCAAACTACGTAAGGGCCATAATAAATATTTTTTAAATTGGTAAATGATATGACAGAGACCTCTCTTAGCCATAACTTAAAGTGTATTATAAAGGTATCAGAATTGTCCAACAGATGGCAGCACTAGCTTATTTAACATAAAATTGGACATTGGCTCCTTTCCCCTTGTACCCTTAACTCGTTTCCGATTAATGTTTATTTTTCTACATTTGCAATATAGTGAGGAGGAAGGAGACGCGAGTTATGGTCAGTAATTTTGCCGTTTTTATAACTAATAACTTGTTACGACAAAATAAATAAAAAATCCTTTCAGTAGATTCGTTGACTTTAAATTTTTACATATGCCAACCAATATTAAGATTATTCTTTAATATTCGCTTTAGCCGGGGTGTAATATAAACAAGTAAGAGAGAAGGAAAGGTTCATCACGAGGTCTGTTAGAGGATAGTGGAGAGAAGGAAAGGTTCATCACGAGGCCTGTTAGAGGATACTGGAGAGAAGGAAAGGCTCATCACGAGGCCTGTTAGAGGACAGTGGAGAGAAGGAAAGGTTCATCACGAGGCCTGTTAGAGGACAGTGGAGAGAAGGAAAGGTTCATCACGAGGCCTGTTAGAGGATAGTGGAGAGAAGGAAAGGTTCATCACGAGGCCTGTTAGAGGACAGTGGAGAGAAGGAAAGGTTCATCACGAGGCCTGTTAGAGGACAGTGGAG
>CABEEJ010005383.1:0-24490 GCA_901482245.1 Timema douglasi | reverse complement strand
TATATATATATATATAAAAGAAAGTATAATCTTAAAATATAGTACTGTAAAGAGATTTGTTATAAAACTGGATCACTTTATAACGGATGTTAACTACAGAACACGATCTACCAACTAAATTGAGCAGTCTAAACAACAGTATACCTCCGATTACAAGTACGAGCTATTTTAGTATCTTTATAGAACAAAAAACCCAGAAACTAATTTTAAATACCTCATAACCCCATTTCATATCGAATTATAATTATTTTAACAAGAAGTTATTCTGTTTTAACTTTTTTAAAAATGCATAAATTTGAAGCTTGAAAAGTAAAATCATTTGAAAGGCCTAAAATTAGTAGTTTGTTTATTTTTAACAACGCTCACTAAATATTTGGTCTTAATTCACTGATGCAATATAAATATGAAATAAAGCCTGTTTTCAGTTGGGAGCACATCTATTTTTAATGGTCCTAATAGTTGGGTTACCTACCTCATTTGTTTATAAAAGTTTATTTTTCATTTTCCGGATAGAAAAAGGATGGTAAAAATATGCTCTTATTCATTCATCGTGGAGTGAGTAAAAAGTTTGTTTTAATCATAGCTTCAGTTTGTTTTTGGGTAGAAACAAAAAAAAAATAGGCAAGAGAGTGTAGTAAAAAAATTAACTATATAAAAGAAAATTTTGTTTAGTGGATATTTCGAATGATTTTATTTTTGTAATATATTTATTTTAGAGATGGAATGATCGAATCATTGAATCCTGGATTCCTTAAATTGGTATTTGAGAGTTTCGAGATTCAGAAAAAAAATATATTATCTTTAATACAATTATGAAGACCTTGACTTCAAATGATAATATTAGGCAACTGGTAAAATAAAATATATAGACTTGTGAGGATAAAGAGTAAAAGTAATCACAAAAAGAGAATAGACTTTATTATTATACCTGAGGGGTCAGGGCGAAAACATAATAACCATTAATGTATATTTTAAAAATATGTTAGCAGTGATTTCTAGTAGATTACCTCTTAAACTTCAAGTTGTTTTTATAATAACTCAAGATAGTATATTTAAAAGTGACCAATATTGTATTTATTTTTTATAACTATATTTCAAGATTACATAAAAGTTAAAATAATGGATACGTCTAATCTAAAACTATGAGGGCTTTTATGGTTTTTATACACCCTGATCCACTCAATTATGATGTATAATAGGAAAAAAATTATTTAAAAAAAAGATACAATAATATAAATACATATTTAGCTGGTTGATAAATGATAAACAAAAGCCGGTGGTTAATTAAAACGAATATAACATAAGGAGTAAATGGTTTTATTCCGTTATAGTTTATTATTTTTATTAATTAACACACTGCTCTTAATTACTATTTTATCATGGGCTATGTGTTTTCATAATTTTGTAGTCCTTTTAAAAATTTGTTTCACATCATATATAATTATTCTCTCTCCTTATTAAACTTTTGCAATCACGAATTTCATATATAACATATTAATATAAATAATTTTAATAAACAAATGTTTATTTAGTTGTGAATGACGTAATAAACGTGACAAACAAAATATAATTCACCAGTGGGAAAAAAGATTCTTTTTTTAAATAAATTTAAAATATTTTCACTTTATCTTCTACCAAAGGATGTGGCACACTTAACAGGTACAAGAAAAAATTAAGTAACATAGATAAATCTATTATAAAACACAAATAATAAGATAAAGGATTACATTAGATAAACAAGTTTTTATGTTAAATGGTTGACAGTTATAATAATAATATTTAGCACCGCGTCTTACTACCCGTTCAGGCTATACGCTTTAAGTACTAATTACTCTAATGGATTAGGATTTGGGAAGGTTGAATTAGAGGAAGTGAACCTGCATCTGCGTGGAGGGAGAGTGGAAAACCATTTAGGAAAAACCACCCCCAGTTCACCCGACCAAGATTCGAACCTTGATCTCCCCGTCCTCAGCAGTTGAGCTCAACACGACTAGCGCGTTAGCCAACTACGCCACCGAGGCGGGTTTGACAGTTATAAAAGTTGCAAATGTTCGATCGGACCACCTTGAGACGATACAGAGTAACAGTGAATACATCAAAGTTAGATATAACACGTGGTTGGATTTAATAACTACAAATATACAGGTACTGACTTGCTTGGTAGAATAAGTGTCTATGTCAACACAGCCACGGGAAAAATGGGTAGTTACGTTGATAGTCCAGGTAATATAGCGGAAAAACTTTCATTTCTTAAAATAAATTAACCATTAACTCTCTCAACGTGATAATTAGGATAAAAATCGTATAAATTGAATGCATTTACTTTGGACTAAATCGGCTTGTAGCTTTTACGTGTGAAAAAAATCATAAAAGTGCTGAAAACTGGTATTTTCACTTTTAAGGTGTGAACAATTTTTTTTCTCTAAAAAACAAATAATAGTCCATGATAGCGCATAAAAAACAAAACAGATGAGCCCTGGTCGATTGAAATCGGTTCACAACTTGTTTCGATGTTTCGATTAAAAATAAAAAAAAATTGCAAATAATACCATGCCAATGTGAATCGTTAAAAATAGACATTCACCACTTTCGTCCTATGCGTCAATAATATGCCCACTATTAATATTTCGGCGAGATACCGAACTTTAAAATGCTCGAAGCCCGGCCTCCAGAGAGGTTTCCCCCCACCACGTCGCCACTTCTCCGCTCGCACGCCCTAGCGCCCGAAGCAACAAACACCACGGTTTTCAGACGCGATTTTTAGGTATTAAATCGGATTATGCTTACATTTACATATATGGGGGTTGTAGATAACTCTTATAGAACAAATGGCCCTTTGAAAAATCACTCTATGACCATTATCGGCCGCTTTCAAGTCATTTTTCGGGAAAATCTATTTTTACATACTCGCGATTCCCGCAAAATGTTATGATTATTTTTTGCATAAAATTTTTATGGTGGGTAGGCACCAACACGAGTTACAATTTCAGCCCCCAAAACAAGTTCCTAAGACAATTACAACCCCTGTAATTAAATGTCAAAAAATAACCATTTTTCGTGGTTTTGATTTTTTATTGAAAAAAAGTTGTGAACCAATTTCAATCAACTAGGGCTCATCTTTTTGTTTTTATAAGTGCTATCATAGTCTATTTTTTGTTTTTTGAAAAAAAAAAGGTTCACACCTTAAAAGTGAAATTAACAGTTTTAGGCACTTTTATTGTCTTTTTAAACGTAAGAACTACAAGCCGATTTAGTTCAAAGTATATACATTAAGTTTCTACGATTTTTCTCCTAATTATCACGTTGAGAAAGTGGATGGTTAGTTTATTTTAAGAAAAAGAACTATCTTAGCTGGACTAGCAGACAGAGAGACAAAATCGCAAAAAAAAAAAACTTTTTTGGTTTAAGGGGGTCATGAAACATCGACATACACCAAAATCTCATTTTTTTAAATCGATCATAATAGGTCGTAGTAAGTTTAAGTGACACCATCGTACATATTTTATCATAGAGCTGCTGTAGTTAGGAAAACTATTTAAAAAATTGTTTTCAGTAAACTACTCTGAAATAATGTTTTCTTAGAATACACACTTAAGATGTAAATTTTGAACTAAATTGTTGAAGTCATTTAAAAAAAGTTTTCAATAAACTATAATACATACATTCATAATGTAAACCCATCTCCAGATACCCATTTTGAACAAAATATTTAGAGATATTTAAATAAATATATAAATTTCCAAAATAAGTAATCACCAAACTATCTTTAACTTTATAATTTCAATCAAAATTTCAAGTCATCTTATAATTATGACTTTATAACATATAGATATAATGTTTGGCGAAATCAAGATAAAGTTTTCAGCTCTATCTAACCCTAACGACAAACAGATACATACGGGTACACACCGAAATAAAATACCAACTTTTTGGGGGCACGTTAAACGCCAAAATCCATCAGAATCTCTAGGAAGGGAAATAGCCAAACAATACTTTCTCTATTTTGAGAAAATAAAATATTGATTTGGGTATTTCTACTCAAAAACCACTACATTAAAACCATGACTTCTTCATTTAACTAATTGGTTTAGGGAGGTGACCTGGCGGTCTAGGGGTAAGGTGTCAGACTTCTATGCTGGCGGCCGGGGTTCAATCCCAGGTCCCAGCAAAGATTTATCTGATTACCAAATCCTTCCTTCACCTCTGACAAGACATCTTGTGAATGTGAGGAATGCCAGGTCTCCACCGTGGTTCGGATTCCACGTTAAACTGTAGGTCTTCCATTTCATCTCACAATCACCCTACCATTGCCCATTAGCGTAAGTGCGTATAACCCGAACGGGTAGTAAGACGCGGTGCTAATAATAATAATAATAATAATAATAATAATAATAGTAATAATAATAATTTGTTTAGGAGTGCTAGTTTATAAGCATCAATATTTTATTAAATATATATTATGAAATACACATTAGTACTTTTTTTATATTTCTTATCCCTTAAAACTCTTTCGTCACAGTTAGCTGTTTTGTGACAAATTTAGCTTCGATCCAGGAAGTGTTCTTCTATTATAGTATATACCCGGGATATATCTGGTGCACTTACTTTAAATCTACCCTCAAAATCCTGTTCTCTTAAGCTAAGTTTTGTAAATGTGTTACAGTCAAGCACGTTGTCAATGAGATAAACAAAACCAAATTTAAAATGCCTAGAGATTGTGTTTAGTGTTTAAGAATGTATTGTCTTAGATTCAGCAAGTCTGTAATTCGTGTTCACTATCTGTGAATAGAAAGTGCACAGAAATTCAATCTCTTTGTCACTTAAGTATCCGACAGTGTAAGAAACGTGACAAATATTAGCTATGAGAGGCTTTTTAAATTTCTCCTTTTAATCACGTGACTATCCATTCCCACGTTAATTAAGACAGTTTCTTCATAACACTCATACGGCCGTGCAAAATTTCAAAAATCTTATTTTTAATGTTTAGTTACTTAACTTCCCACTGGTCTTAAGTTTGTATTTAAGTTTATGATATAATTTACCCCTTTTTTTTAGGGACAAGACTTTAAATCATAATCGCCCTCTTCCAGACATATTCAAAGGTTTTTAAAGGTATTTATTTTTGTCAATGCTTTTATTATTTTATTTTTTTACTTCCATCGCCTGTTAGTTTTGGAGGGCAACCCATCTCATATTGATTTTTAATTCCAAACGAGTTTAAAAAAAATATTACTTCTGTACAATATCACGTTTTCTAAACGACCCGAGGATGTGAATCGTAAGCGAACGGACCATAACTAAACTAACCAAGGAATAGGTCGGATGGAAACGCTTGGGGGAGTGAATGAAGGGGGAAGGGGTGCTGGGAATAGGTGGGTGTAGGGGGTGTGTGTGTAGAGTGTTTAATGGTGTGCAAGAAGATTGGTAGGGGACTACTACCCCTTGTGTAACAATGATTGCGGAAGAATACATGGGGGGGAAATAGTGTGTGCTGCGCGTGGCAGTGATTGATTCATTCAGTGACGTCACCGCTCGTAACAATTACAATCTTGTCTCATTAGATAGTGGGACCTTGTGGGAGAACAAAAGGGGGTGGGGGGTGAGGCAGACAGGACGAAGATTGGTGAGGAACATAGTAAGAAGTTGATTAAGAAACCCCCCCCCCCCTTTTAAACATTTTAAACACTTTTGCGTACGAATGTATTTACTGTAATTTCCTAACAAAACGTATGGATACATTTTACTTTAGTAACTTTTATTGTTGTTGTTGAGGTGTTAGGATGATTGTGAACTTAAGCTGAAGTAACTAATTTTGTAGTGTTTATTAAAAAAGGGAATGCCAGGCCTCTACCGTGGTTCGGATTCCACGTTAAACTGTAGGTCCTTCAATTCATCTCACAATCACCCTACCATTACACATTAGCGTAAGTGCGTATAACCCGAACGGGTAGTAAGACGCGGTGCTAATAATAATAATAATAATAATTTATAAAAAAAATAGTTTTTGGTAAAAATAAGTAAAATACTACTCCAGAATAAACAGTTTCTTTAATTTTCTAAACAGAATAATCCTAACGGTCCTTGAATATGTGTCATAATCATAATTATTAGCATTTGATGAGAAATTTCTAAAATGAAGAAAAAAGAATTACCATAAAACCCAAAGACACCCTTAACAGATATTTAAGAAGTGTTAAGATCACCATGTGAAGAAAATTAAAATCTATGTCTATAGTGGAGAGATATTTGATTTATTTTGTCAAAAATACATTTTTTCTATAAAAATTGCAAAATTATTGCAAAATTACCACTTTTAACTCGCTATCTTTACCATATTATCTTAAAGGACACCACATACTAGATGAGAAATATCCTCACGTTAAGGTATTGCCTTTAGTAATAACAGTTATGAAGCTTAGAAACCACTAAAACAAACCTAAATACCTTCTACTGTAATTATGTTTAAAATAGGTGAATTTGTTTGAAGGAGGCTAGATCTATGTTTATATCCAACTAAAAGAACTACCCGGCGTTGCACGGGCTAACCACGCAATGTGTTGAATTTTTATATATTTTAGGTTCCGATGACTTGTTTTTGTCAACGTACCTATAAACAATAATTATATATTTAATAATTTTTTTAAAAATCTAACCAAAAACTAAAAATTCCAGCTTTGAGGTTCATATGTTTGTACTCAGGGGCAAATAATAGTTTAAAAAAATCATCCCTCTGCTTACGATAATAGTCACGAATGCTCATGTAAAAACTGTTCATTAATATATATTGCTTTGATCTCAAAGAAGTTACATTTCGCGTGGAACGTGATTATTGAAAACGAGATAATTTCATATTTTAATATATTTTAAAATAATAAGTACTTCAAAATGTATGGATTTATAATGAAATAGATAAATGTCGATTCTTTTCACCTCCATATTGGCCCTATTCTGAAATAACCAACCACTATTTAAATAACGAGGGAGTTTCTGGACGTCTTTAGTACGTCTCAGATTTACGGTAGGCCAACACCTTAACTTATGTTTTTAAACACTCTGGTAATAACAATATCATACTTATAAACCATATTAACCCTGTGCTGACAATGGTGTATAATACATTTCTTAAGCGGAATATAGGTTTAACAAGATGTAACAAATAGATGCGTGAAAAAATTAGTAAAGAATATAAATGTTAAATAGAAATGATCAATATCCACACCAATATAAAAGCCTGTGAAACGAAAGAATATATTTGTGATAGATGTATCTTTATTTTGTTAAAATACCATCCTTTATTATTTCATGGGGAAAAAAAGGTATACATTTACAGATCATTAATCTTCATCTGTTAAGAACTGTTCTAAAAAGTACGATCTAATCATTAAAACATACAAATCTTTAAACTCATTAAAAACATTTGACAGCGTTGTAGTAGTTTTCTTTTGTTAACTCACACCATAAGCGGTTGTGGGTGTTATTTTTAAGATAAGAATTCTATTTACATTTATTTGTGTTATAAGAGATAATGTTTGTAAGAATCATTCTTAATCTAAGAAAGTGTCCACTGTCTTGTTAATGATCAAATATAGAATAAAGCAGTTTCAAGGGAAGGTTTGAATAGGGTTATAAAAGGATGAAGAGGGGGTTTAAAAGGGTGAGGGAATTCTAGAAAGATATGAAGACAAATGGTTGAGGGGAAGACATCTTGGTGACAAGGGAATCCGTGTGGGGATTACCGCACAATGGTTCTTAATTGCTAATGCGATTATTAGTGACATCTAGAAGATATCTATCAAGAGTTTTTTTTTACTCTCCTTAGTGTTAGCCACACTGGGGGAAGTGTTTAACCTTTTGTCAGAGGGGTGAGGTTTAATCACAAGAGTAGCATTGACTCCCATTTGTGTAATTAATGTAAAAGATGGGTAGTAAGATGTTGTGCAAAAAACACATATTTAACGACGTTGCCTACTTGATTAATAAACGAAACTACTTTACGAATAAGGTTGCATCTTAACTTGAGGCACCTAGACAAGTAAGCATTAACACACTTAAACACCAATGTACGGAATATAAAGAGAAGGAGGACATTTAGTAGTTGATCCTGCGAGGCCTCTTGTTTATCCGTTGATGACAATTCCCCTCTTCTGCTAACGAGCATACACACTCAATATACTATATTTTGTTCCTTGAATTCATAAACTTTCATTTTATTGTTTTATATTATAGAAAGACATAGCTTCTACGGACTTATTTAATATACATCCTGGTTGGAGGATATCTACATGAAATTTTCAGTTTGATCTGTAGACTATTAAAAAAATTTCACATAAAAAATTACTTCAGAGAGAGAAAAAATAATTTTGTGGCAATGTAGGGATAGTTTTATATTTATTTGGGGATTAATATTTTTGTTTCAATATTATATATTTTAAAACTCACTGAATAAACGTAAATACATCATAATAGGTAATACTATCTTTAATTACCGCGACTTCAGAGGTAGGCAACATCCTAAAAGGGCGTAGCTCACAGGAGTAATGAAACGCTTTGCAATCTTCTAAAAATCCCGCATCATTTAAGAGGTGATTTGTTGTTTCAAAAATGTGGTTCACGTTATTAGATTAGAATTCTTACATTTTATGTTTTATACTTTAAAAAAAAATTCGTGTAAAGTTAACATTAGTTAATTTTTCGACGACATTTCATGCAAAGTATCGCAGCTTTGAAATCAAATTAAATGGCAGGAAATAGAGATTTGTTTGTGTGTCTCTAGTCAAGTAGGGATGAAAAATGTACCCCTATTTACGTGGATAGGCAGACGGAAAATCTTTTGGAGACTAGAGTTTCAACCCCCTATCTTCATAGTCAATATTTTAGTGTAATTGTCGGTGACCTGGCAGCCTAGGAGTAAGGTGTCAGACTTCTGTGCTGGCGGCCGGGGTTTTATCCTCGGTCGCGGCAAAGATTTATCTGATTACCAAACCCTTCCTTCACCTCTGACAATACATCTTGTGAATGTGAGGAATGCCTGGCCTCCACCGTGGTTCGGATCCCACGTTAAACTGTAGGTCCTCCATTTAATCTCAACATCACCCTACCACTACACATTAGCGTAAGTGCGTATAGCCCGAACGGGTAGTAAGACGCGGTGTTAATAATAATAATAATTTAGTGTAATTTTATATCATCACTTCTTATTAGACATTCAGGTTATAAGCCGATGTTCTAATTTCACTGATGTGTTAGAGATTAGACCAAATGTAACCACATTTACGTGGAGAGGGAATAACAATATTATTTAAGAAATCCTACCTCAATATCAGTTTAAGAGAGTCCGGGTTGTTGCATAGACAATACTATTTTGCCACCTAGTCAGGGGAAAGTCCCGTCTATTGCGAGAGTTTCTCCTAAGACCTCTTACGCACCGATAATTTACTCAAACAAATTAATTAATTTTGTCAACAGGATACCATAAAACATTTCAAGATGACAAGATTGTTTTGGTGATTTTAAAGCTTTGGAACTGCCATCACAATAAGAAATAGAGGACTGTAAGTTTATGTGCCTTAAATTGAGTGGTGCCACGCATTTAAGGCGGGAATGCGGGGAATATGACTTAAGGCGGGGTGCTAGTGAGAGCGAGTTTAGTGGATTAATTTTGAAGTTTTTTATAGCACAAACATTTTTTGGTCAAATTAAATCAAATATTTCTTCTATAGAATCATAGAGTTTAGTTTTCTGCACATGCTAATCTCAACATTGTTGAATATCTGTCATGAGCATGGCAGCATTTGGCGAAAAACATTTAAATAAAGAGAAAAGTTTGTTACCAAATGCCGACATGCTCATGAGAGATATTCAACAACTGTTGAGATTAGCATGTGCAGAAAACAAAACTCCATGTTTCTATAGAAGAAATATTTGATTTATTTTGTCCAAAGGATGTTTTTGCTATAAAAACTACAAAAATATTGCCCTAAAATCACATTCACTAGCACTCAACCTTAAGGGGAGAATTTTAGCAGTTTTTATAGTATTGTTTTTTCCATAATTCGAAAAGTTTATCATCTAATGCCGCTATGCACAAGACAGATATTAAATAACTGTTATCACAATCTGAAGGATATTATTATTATTAACACCGCGTATTACTACCCGTTCGGGTTTATACGCACTTACGCTAATATGTAATGGTAGGGTGATTGTGAGATGAAATGGAGGACCTACAGTTTAACGTGGAATCTGAACCACGACGGAAGCCTGGCATTCCCCACATTCACAAGATGTCTTGTCAGAGGTGAAGGAAGGGTTTGGTAATCAGATAAATCTGTACAGGGACCGAGGATTGAATCCCGGACCCTAGCAAAGAAGTTCAATATCTTATCCCTAGACTACCAGGTCACCATCATTTGAAGAAAATTAAGCTTAATTTTTCTACTGGAGAAATAATTTATTCGTTTTGGCAAGAAAAAAAAAATAATGCTATACAAAATTGCAAAAACACTGAGCTTAGCTTATGCTACTTACACTCCCAAATAAGAAAACAATTCATCAAGAAAATATATTTATTCAAAGTATAACGTGCTTTTTCTTAACTAACTTACTAAATCAGTATACCACTTACTAATTAACTTAAATCTAGAAAAGACAAAACAGCTAGTCCTCGGATATAAATTCATAACTGTTAATTGGGAAACCCACATTTCACTAATGATAATTTTTTTCGACCATGCAAGGGAATCAAACCCGGCTATCTTAACTCAGTAGACAGATACGCTACATATTGAGCTAAAGATTTGGACAACGCGATAAATTAGCGAGTCGACAAAGTGAAAAGCTGTTTATTGGACCTTTGTAGGAAAGATGGTGGTTGGGTAAAAGGGGTAAAGGAGGAGGGGATGTGGGTGTTTGGTAACTTCTAAACACCTTTCCCCGTTAAGAACACTCAGAAGCAACACACAAAAAAACCCTTCACAATTTCCAGCTATCTCCAGACCGAAGTTAAGTCCGGTAGTTTGGTTCAACTTGCGCTATCTCCTCCTTTGGACCCAATGGGACTCAAACTACGACCTTTCCACTCAACCAACTACCCATCTCTCCACCAGCTTCACCCCCTCTCTTTCTTATCACTCCCACTCCTCCATCTACCCTGGAGCTAGGTCCAGAAATCCTCTAAGCTGCAATTAAAGAAATCGCCTGCCTTACAAGTTGTCTGTGTCCTTGATTATTTTTTTTCTCTCGGGTAGTTCACACTCAAATTGGAACATAGAACGGGTGGAGGGGGTAGAAATAATGGAAAATGAAATGGAGCACTTATTTCACAAATAAATGTGAGTATTTGCTAGAATAGTTTTTATGGGTTTCCTCAGCGTTAATTTCCTAACAAAATGGAGCTAAATCAGCACACAATAATCTCTATGAGCATGAGCATACTAATTTTACAGGGAAAGATATTATTAACACACCTTCCAGAGATATTTCACATGCCACAATTGACATGGGACCGATGGCTTTATTTACCCTCCGAAGGAAGTTGTGCTACGGATTTTTATCGCTAAAGGCAAATCCGTTGAATCCAGCTGGGTTAGAACTCGTGAATACTAAATATTGATGTGAGCACTTTACATCAAGACTACATAGGTCAACATATAGTCTTATTTAAATAAGTAAAACTTTTTTAACAATTAAATATTTAGTAAAAACTATTTTCTGTCTTTATACATCCGATCTTGTGATCTGTAGCTGTCACTTTTGATTGAAAATTTAAATTTCTTTAACGTAATAAAATATATAAGTTTGGAATGAAAAGAAAAATAGTATTTTTTAAAAGGTTTCCTTACAGTAGAATTATATATCAAGTGTGCAGTTCCAAGCCTGATTTGAATAATATTGTTTTCATCATTTAGTTTCCATCCAATTAAACCGATGACACATTTTATGTCAATTCATCAAATCTACTCGTGTTAAAATAACTCAGAGATAGTAGAATTCTAGGGGGAAGAAACAATTTAGACAATAAAATCAAATTTTTTTGTGGTCAACACTGATGTTGATTGATGATAACTGCCAGTTCATGTTATACGCATATATGATAATTATTCTAATTGGGTAGGGATGAGGAAGAAAAAATTTTAGAAGTAATCTACCAGCATTTGAATGGAAGTAGAGTGGGAAATGATTTAGGAAAAAATCCCCCTCAGTAGACATGACAAAGATTCGAGTCCCAAACATCCCGTCATCATCAGGCCAGTCTAACACAGGAATGACACCTTTAGCCGTTCGAACACTGAAGTGGGTGTCAACCTTGATAACATATTAGAATATATTTAGTTATAATTTACAAGTATTGATAATATCTAAAAAAAAAGAAAAAAAAGACGGCTAGCAGAACAAATGAATGGCCTTACTAATATACTAAAATTGTTTTAGTGAATCCTATATTATTTATTATTATTTATTATTATTATTATTATTATTTAGCACCGCGTCTTACTACCCGTTCGGTTTATACACTTTAAGTACTAATTACGCTAATGTAATGCTGGTGGTCTAGAGGTAAGGTGTCGGACTTCTGTGCTGGGGGTCCTGGGTTCAATCCTCGGTCCCAACACAGATTTATCTGATTACCAAACCCTTCCTTCACCTCTGGCAAGACATCTTGTGAGTGTGGGGAATACCAGGCCTCCACCGTAGTTCGGATTCCACGTTAAATTGTAAGTCCTCCATTTCATCTCACAATCACCCTACCATTACACATTATCGTAAGTGCGTATAACCCAAACGGGTAGTAAGACGCGGTGCTAATAATAATAATAATAATAATAATGTATAGTGTGTTATAATGGGGAGGGGTAGGGGGGAGGGGGAGGTAGAGGAACGTATCACGCCCAAGTAATCTTCTCAAATGAAACATTTATTACCGTGACTGAAAAAGTGAAATTTCTTATCCAGAAAGTTAACAGTCCATTATTATAGAAAGTATTATAATAGTGATAATTCTCGACCTAGTGATTATAATCAATCTCTAGGTTTAGTGTGCCCTTGTTAAAAACAAAGAGCATCGAATATTGTCTTTCAGGACATCTGTATGTATCTCTGGCTGTATTTACCTTTTGTATATCTGTACATCTGTGTGTACGTATTTGATTATTATTACTATTATTATTATTAGCACCGCGTATTATTACCCGTTCGGGTTACACGCACTTATCGCTAATGTGTAATGGTAGGGTGATTGTGAGATGAAATGGAGGACCTACAGTTTAACGTGGTATCCGAACCACGGTGGAGACCTGGAATTCCACACATTCACAAGTTGTGATTAATACACGTCTTGTCAGAGGTGAAGGAAGGGGTTTGGTAATCAGATAAATCTGTGCCGGGCCCGAGGATTGAATCCCGGCCGCCAGCACACAAGTCTGACACTCTACCCCTAGACCACCAGTTCACCATATGTACTGTACTTGTACATCTGTATATATTTACCTATTTATTTCTGTAATTACACATGTCTGTATATATCTATGTCTGTATCTATGTATGTATATGTACCTCTATATGTACTGTACCTCTGGCTGTATTTAACTCTTATCTGTTTGTTTGTATGTACATATTATGTTTGTATGCCTGTACCTCTGTATGTATGTACCTCTGTATGTCTGTACCTCTGTATGTATGTACCTCTGTATGTCTGTACCTATGTATTTCCTACCTATATATGTATGTACCTATATATTTCTGTTATTTGTGTTATTTTAGAGATATTTACAGTGTCTAACAAAAGCGATAGCTGTAAATGACAGGAATTGACGTATGCATATTGAAGGTACATATATACCCCATCTATGGTGGGAGTGGTGGTGACAGCTATGAAATGATACAATATATCCATTCACTAAACCATAATGATCTGCAAGACTATAGCTTGACGTTGATCTATATCTTTTGGCGGTCAAAACTTTCACAACAAGCAATTTGATTTTAATTATGTTTTTCTCTAAACTATTTTTACATAATTTGTAACGTTGCTTGAAAGCAACGTTACAAGCAAGGAACAAATATGAGTTAAATAACACCTAGTCTACAACTACGAAGAATGGACATAACAAGACTTACCAAAACTGCCCCGTTTCTCGGTCTCCGTGTGTGAAGTCTCATCAACAACATCCCGGCCCGCATACATTGTTCTCGCCCCGAGTGAAAAGGCGTAACTGATAGACTGTGAAGGTGTGGCGTGGTGAGCGTGGCATTTCTCGCGTTGCCCCATGGGAAGTGGTCAAATAGTGATCACGTGACGTTCCAGACGTCTCTCCAATGTCCTATTTGTTCTTTCCACCAATCCCGCTGTTTCATGTGAATGTTCTACTATGTTCTTTTGGCTTCCCCTATGTTCCCCTCCTCTCAGAGAAAAATTGCTTATAATCTGATGTCATTTGCCTTAAGCGGCACTTCTTGGTTTGTCCGTGTCATGGACACACATCACGGGATGGGATTATTCCCAAAGGTATAAATTCAAATTTTCGGCCGTACTACTCAAAATTTACTGTTTGGAAAATATTTAAAGAATATTTTAATAGACTATAGGTTAGGTCTAAATTCTCTTTTTGGCCAGTACATTCTAAATTTCCTTTCGACTTTCATCTGTCATTTTCTGTAATATTGTAAGAATGGCTAAGTACGTAGATTAATATGACGTAATGCTATTTTTTGTTAAATATATTGGCAGGGTTTTGCCCTTCCGGCTTGTTGTCCCGAGATTGAAACTATGAGGGACCTTTTGTATATTTTTTTAACTTACCTTTACAAGGCGAATGCCTGGATTAATTTGGGTTAAGAATAATATAAGTATTTTACTTTCTTTTTGGGTTGCCATTTAAGTAATACGCCAATGTTTTGTAACTATGAAGCGTACGTAACTTTCCTTTGTAAAATGTAATGTTTAGCGCTGAAGCGCACTGCGGGTTGCCGCTGAGGCCTGTTAAGGGGCCGTAAGCTGCGTAGTGAATGTAATTGTTAGGAAAAGGTAGCTATGGATACAGCGCCTCAAGTATAGTTATGGGCATAACCTTTTTTCTTTTATTTTATGTAATTCTCGTCTAACTATCTGTTGTTACTTGTATACATATATTCACATATATACATATATAATTATTGTTAATTTTTCTCAAATAAATAATTCTTTATTATACACGCAATCTTTAATTTACATCGACAAGTTCAAAGTAATTTTGGCTGATCTAACAAAAGTCTCTCGTTTCATTCCTTTTGAGTATTAAGGTATAGTAGTGATGGTGATTGAGAAGGGTTCATGGCGACAGATTATTGAATAGGTCCAAGTATAGGCCTATCAACAAATATGTGGTCCTAACGCTCTTCTGCAATTAAATCATTTCCTGTTTTTTTCTTGCCCTCTTTACCTAATTGTACGTGTTCACCTGCCCTTGTCCTGTAGAGGAGAAGGGGGTGGTACAAGTCCTATAGCTGTCAGTTACCACCACTTCTATGACGAATTGAATCTAGTAATAATTTCTAGATATTCCTTTGGTAATTGGACTGCATATACATACTTTCTAAATCAAATGATCGTTCATAAGATTAAGGAAAAGAAACTAAATTATAATTTTAAAATAACAACACCCAGCCATCTTATCGTCAATTTATAAATAATAATATTATTTTAATCCTTGCAGGGAATCAAACCAACTATCCTTAACATCAATTTACAAACGTGCAACGTATTGAGCTAAAGGTTAAACCTACAATATATCGAAACAATAACTTTACCACCAATTGGTGACCCCTGGACGGTTGATATTTTAATTTATCTTTTACAATTCGTGGCTACCTATTGAAATAATCAATGTTTATTGGCGTATTATTTTTTATTTTGTACTATTTTTAGTAACTCAAGTAATTTGACACTAACAATGGTAACTATTGCTAGTTTAGTTATGAATTAATTACTTAGATAATGTATTCATATTTATTGCGGGTTATTATGGCTGTTTTATGGAGCATCAGCCATGAAAATGTGTTAATATAAATGGTTTTTACTGTGCGCTAGAATACTTTCAATTTCAAAATAATTTTGATGCTTCTCCCAAAAAAAAGTTCAAAATGTCTACAGGACTTGTGATCATTGCTATATTTATTCTGGTGAGACATTTCATGTTTATTCTAGTTTCAATATTATTTATTTGTCGAACGCTCTAAGGTTAAACTCTCGCAATAGACTGGACCGCTGATAACGGAGAGATCGGGGTTTTAATCCCAGCTGGGTTACCTAAGGGCGGTTTATTTCCAAAACTATTCTCGACATTTCCTTCGTGAAAATGCGGGTACACTTCTTCTCAATTCAACCTTTATTATCCTTAGCACATTTGCATGATTAGTACATGTATGTATAACCCCAACGGGTATAAAATAAAAATATAAAACTGCTAAAATAAAATCCTTCATTATTTGAAAACAAACAAACACCAGTGAGTTGATTAATGTATAATCTATATATTTAAACAATTTTTTTTACCAAAACAGCCTCGAGAATTGTAAGAAATAGAGGCTTATTCTCGCTATCCTGTATCTATTAAAAGTGACCGGCATCTATCGTCTAAAGTAGGCCATAACATTGGCTTGTTCTGAGTACATACGGCCTAGTAAAATGGACTGGATTTTAGTCATATTGTTCAACAATATGGGAAAATTTGTAGTGAGTTTTCTCTGTCTCTAGAGTCAATGGAGTATGGATTTACTATTACTATTACTAATTCGAGATTTATATATTTTGTTAATAGTATGTAAGCACTTTTATGAAGGAACTAGTTTATTTTAGATCCAATATAATATTTGGTTGAATACAATATTGCCTTTACATTACAGATGAATTGATATGTATCTTTGTGGTCTTTAAATTGTTTAGTAATATGTCTATTTTTTTTTGGAACCAATATAAAATGTGGGTTGAAAACAGGCCTTCCTTAAGATGAGTAAGATTAAGATATACTTTTTATTAAAGATAATAAAGTATGCTCTTTCTTGACTATAGTTAAATTGAGATGCAGTCTGGTAATACATAATTACCAATTTTCACATTTGTTTGTGTTATAAGTACTTTTATTGGAAAAAACTTTGACTGTCTGAACATAAATTTCAATCTAAATGAGTCATTAAAATCTTTGCATTTAAGGCATGCATATAGCTACTCCGTTAGTTAGCCACTAGTATATATATATATATATATATATTGTATTACAAACTAAAGCATAAAATTGCAGAGTGGTCTCTTTTAATGTTTTACTAACATTTCCGTCCAAAAACCGTTAAATGACATGATATAGGCTTTATATAGTTCAAAAATATGGTGTTTGTTTATCTACAGATGTCACAATGTAGAGGATTCTCTATTCAAGACATGTTTCCAGAGGTGGTGTTGAACAGCGCTCGCGAATTCAGTAATGCCCTTGTCAAGCTCAACCCAACATATGCGGGTCGCTGGGTCCTGAAAAGTATATTCGGGATACCTCAGCTGGTTTTAGATAGCGTCGAGGTAACGGTATCTAACATTGCGTGGCATGGCATGGTCTGGCTGGAAACCAAAATTATTGCAAGCCCCAAACTGAAGGAAGCACTGGATGGGTCAAACGATTATTGGAAAGTCCTTTTCGCAGTCAACCGTCTGCTTGCATTTGGAGACGCCATCAAATTTATGGATAAATGGCTACCCTTGATTAAAGAAAAGGATCCTAAGGTTTTCTTAAAAGATTTCATAGACATGACTTTCTGCACTCCTGTTGGTGATTACGATGATTTACTTCAAATATTCGATACGATAGGTCTCGAAAGCGCCGGGAAGCTCAAAAAGTTGAAAGAGTTCAGTGAAATAAAAAAGGATATGATTCTGGATGACAATTTATTTATCTTGTTCTTAAATTGGCGATGCCAAATAGAAAACTCCACTGTAATGATGGAGGCAATGATGGAACGTCCAAAATATACAAAAGTGCTTGAAGATATTGCTCCTTACTTTATAACAAACGTGTCAAAAAAGTATTATCCACGGGCAAATTATTTGTTGTCCTTTTATGTCAAACCTTTATACAAAAGTGTTAATAAAACAAGAATGTGTGCAAGTGGTCGTAAAAAGTGCCAAGCATATAATTCATTCAAAAATTTGGTGACGAAGCACAGATTCTATTTGCTGAGGTCATGTGGAATAGGTATTAAAG
This sequence comes from Timema douglasi, assembly GCA_901482245.1. Classification (NCBI taxonomy): domain Eukaryota; kingdom Metazoa; phylum Arthropoda; class Insecta; order Phasmatodea; family Timematidae; genus Timema; species Timema douglasi. The sequence goes on along the minus strand of CABEEJ010005383.1, from coordinate 6,266 downwards.
AATTGGGGAAAAACCTCATAAAAAGTGAAAACTGGTGGCGTTTCTTACGCCAAGTGTCCGCTAGAAAAGTTCTGTCAAGGAAATATCAAAAAGCTCTCAACTCAGTCTTCCCATTTATTGACAAAACGTGGAGAATTCCATCGTTGATAGGTGTTGCGTTTTCGGATTGGAGGCTGTTTCACATGCTAGAAATTGACAGAATAGAAAATTATTAGATTCAAAGTCTATTTCTAACGCAAGTTCAATCGTTACTGTTAAATAAATGATGATATTAGAATGGTAATTTATGTAAGCTCGTGTCTTATTATTAAATTTAATATTAATGATGAGTGTAACAGTCAATTACATAATTTAATAATAATGATGAGTGTAACAATCGATTATATTATTTAATATTATATTACTATAAACTGATATACATTATTAAGAAGTATGCTGCCCTGCTGATTTGATAGGGGACCGACAGCGGCTAAGGGAGTCGACACTTACAGAAAGTCCTCTCCTGAGGTAGGCCAAAAAAAACCAGCTATAGGGTAACCTCAAGTCGATTTCAATGAAAATAAGAGCCTCTGAAAAACAAACATTACTTGGCCAAGAGGACAGCATGGATAGACCTGTGCCATGTATCGTGACCTACTGCGGCCTGATGGAAGTTGACATCGGTGAGGTCCTCAATAACCATTTATATTATATGATGAGTGGAAGAGAGTTAGAACATAAAGTAAGTCTTAGAGGAGGATTTCCATATAACTGTACAGAAACAGCAACAGCACTGAATTCATTGTCAAAGGGGAAGTCACTGTGAATATATGAAGTCAACTGGGACATTTCCTAAGCAGCAAGTTTACTGGATTTACAATGTTTATACATAGTGATCAATGAGGTGTAGAAGGGCGACAAGGTTCCCACGGATTGAAACTAGTGTCATCCTCTCGCTGTTAAAAAAAAGGAGAGTCAGTAAAAATTCACCAACCACAAGGGGACAACCCTCCTTTCATACGGGCTGAAGATTATCGAGAAGATCATATAACGATGACTGCGAGACATCTTAAGGTCACAGCTATAAGAGGAGCAATACGACTTCAGAGCCAACAGGTCCACAACGTATCTCGTCTTTAGCGTCCAAATGTTGATGGAAAAACATTGGGAGAAACCAAAGACCTGTTGATGTTGTTCCGTGATATTGAGAAAGTTTATGAGAGTGTGGCAAGAGATATGATCTGGGAGTGCTTGAGAAAGAGAATTCTGCCTGAAGAACTGGTGGGAAATATATGGGTGTTGTACGAAGTATGTCTCATCTGTGTGTGATTCGGCAAGAGACACTGGTCCTGATTTTAGACCAAGAGTGGAGTTCAACATGGTTACAAGCTATACTCGTTTCTGTTTATCACTGTGATCAATAGAACTGAATGCAGTATCATTGGCTGATGACTTCATGATTAGGAGAGAAACAGAAGAGGAGGTGCAGACAAGAACCAACGAGTCGAAGGTCAAGTTCCAGGAGTTCAACCTCAAGATCAGCGAGTCTAATACAGTGGAGATGGTAGGAAACCAAGAGGGTTAAATGGCAAGCATCAAGCTAAGAGACGTCCAGCTGGAGAGTGTGGACAACTTCACCTACCTTTTCAGTGCAGGCTGCAGTGACAACTTAGTCAAGAAGGGGGTGATCAATAGGGCGAAGAAGAACTCGGATTTCTAAAAACAATTGAGTACGCTCCTTTTTGACTCCAAATTTCTAAAGAAAACCAAATTAGTAATGGTTAATAGCTACTTTATACTGATATTGACCTATGGTATTGAAACATGAATCCTTAATATGAGCGACTCTTCAAGACGGTTATAATCGTATGTTTGGTTCCTGAGGTCCACAATCCACAAGACAAATAAGGACAAGATTAGCAACGAAGAGATTAGAAAGGAAGCTGGGATCGAAATATTGCTGCTGAGCCTAGTCAGTCATCACATCTAAGACTCGGGTGTTTCGGGAACAAGATGAGGATAGCCAGCAAGATCAGCCTGAATAAACTTGGAGAGAGATGTAAAAGGAAGGAAGATGACTAGTAGGATAACCTTGACCACGCTGGATGAATCTTGTCAAGAAGAAGATCCTGGATGACGTCACTAAGAACCGGACATATAATAAAAATCATTACACGTCTTTTTTGCTGGGCTTTACTTCAAAACATGTGATTTGGGCAATCTAGAAAGTTGACGAGTGATTTTTTGTCTTAGTATGATGACAAGTATTAACTATGTATACTTTATCAATTATGTACAACGTACTAGTACATTGTTACAGTGTTAGTACCGAGTGTTAACCAAGGGTAAAAGTTAAAAATTAAAGGTAATATTTTTTTAAACATAAAATAGTCAATGTATTGAATGAGAATGCATTATTAACTTATTATTTCCTATCTCCAATATTCATCGGGTAAGTGTAAGCGTTCCCACAAATTAAGCTGCTTACAGAGTCTGGTGGGAAAATTTCAATGTGCTTGCGCCAACTTTCACAAAGGCCATTGAAACGCATTAGAAAATGGGTACTGTAACCAGTCTGGAATGTGGTTAAAGTGTCGCTAAAGTGTCGAGGTACAGATGTTGCTGAAAAATTACTTCACCTGATGTATGCCACTTATTGTTCAAGGCAATAGGTGGCCTGAGCCCCATTTATTCTCACTGGCTGTTAGTTACTGTCTATTTTTATTTTGAAGTTTTCTGTTAAATTGTTTGTTCCATGATAAATTAAAAAATCAATACTCTTTATTATGTTCTTGTTTGCTTGGAGCTTGATCTGTTTTATATTCACAAAGAAAAGAATACACTATTTCTAAATAGAAAATTTGATGTATATGTTTTGAAAAACTAGGGAAGGGATTGATTTACGGTGTAGTAATATGTTAACATTTTTTAAAAGTTAATGCCTCATCAGTGTATTTAGTATGCATTTCAATATGGTAGAACTAGCCATGAATGAAGGGGATAGAATTGAAACCTCCTCCTTCTGAGTGCCTTGTTCGAGTCCTTGACTCAGAGACTGTAGACGTTCTTCAAAACATGCCTTTGAAACAAATCGAGCCTATGGTGGCCAAACTAGTTGTCAAATGAGGAGCTGTAGGACAAAACTTGACAGAAACCTATCCAACGGCAGATAAGATGGATGCAAGTGGCGATGAGTTGGCCATACTATATGGATAGATCAGAATAAAGTCTCAATAAGATATGGAATCGAAACTACAAATAGACTGACGTAAAGTCAGGTCAAGGATGACTTTGCGGTGGACCGTCAATTAAGAAGGGGAAAAAATTTTGAAAGTCATGGGTCGAACTTAAAAGTGTGGCATAGGATATAATTGAATTATGAAGCTCTGTTGCGGCTCTATGTTCCATATAGGTAGTTAAAGTAATTTATATTATATAAATTACTCAGAGTAAATATTACCTACGGATATAATTTTTTTTAATAATTATCAATTGCTTCAAAAAATATAAGAACCTATTCAATATTATTACTCCAAGAACATTTTTTTAATACACTTCCGATGGTGTCTGAATATAATTTATGTAAACATGTACTAAAAATATGTTGTACTTCCCAAAGATATATGAAATCTTGGGCAATTGTGTAAGGGACACTCTTTTTATTCAAGTCGGTGGCTGAAATACACTTCTTTTTCGCCTTTTTATCAGCTGTTACTCTTTCACGCAGACATCATATATAAGTCAATTAGACTTTACGTCTGACATTTAGTTTTAATATGGTGGCTGTAAAACACTATTTTTTGACATTATTCTCACTTTATTTTTATCGAATTTTCAGTGGACAAGTTTGGAAAGGTTCCTAAATTCAGTTTCATGTCAAAAAACGGGTAATTAGCTAGCCGAAATTAAATAATAATTAATCATAAGGTAGGAAAAGGCTTAATAGTTTGCACTTCCTCAACAACTTATTTTATTGGACACAATATTAATATTATTAGCACCGCGTCTTACTACCCGTTCGGGTTATACGTACTTACGCTAATGTGTAATGGTAGGGTGATTGTGAGATGAAATGAAGGACCTACAGTTTAACGTGGAATCCGAACCAGGGTGGAGACCTGGCATTCCCCACATTCACAAGATGTATTGTCAGAGGTGAAGGAAGGGTTTGATAATCAGATAAATCTGTGCCGGGACCGAGGATTGAACCCCGGCCACCAGCACAGAAGTCTGACACCTTACCCCTAGACCGCCAGGTCACCTACAATGGACACAATAGTATCCGTTGATTAGTAGTGAGAGTTATTGACAACACATCAAAGTAACAACGATATTACTTTGCACTTTAATGAACAAAACATCAATTATATGTATTTTAATTAATCTTGAAGTCCAATTAGTAAATGAATTGATGCTAGTTCTTTATGTGTTGTATTATAAGGTTATTCTATGACAAGTTAGTTTGTAAGTCATGTCATGATACACTATATTTATTTAGGAAGCGCATACAATCTACTTTGAACATATAGGAAACTTATTTATTCCATGCCAGCAGAATATTGGTCAGACAAACCTTATATGTATTATATAGTTTATGAGAACATTGCTCAGTCTGTACACTTTTCAAAACCCATTTTCTAAAATGTTTCGTATTTTACTATTCTTGATTCTTACAGCCCCACTTTTTTATTTGTGTGTGCCAAACTCACACCTTTGTCCAACACAACAGCTATCCATCGTCTGGATTGCATCACACAACCATATTGACAATAAAACCCTCAAAATAAGCTATCGTTGATATGACAAAGTACAGTCATTAAAGGACATCACGCTTTTCACATTCAGATTGGTTGCGGTCCAAGGTATATAGACTCTCTATAAGATATACCAGGTAGAAACATTATAACGCGTTTTACATTTGGTTGTGGTCCAAGGTATATGGACACTCTATAAGATATACCAGGTAGAAACATTATAACGCTTTTTACATTTGGTTGCGGTCCAAGGTATATGGACACTTTATAAGATATACCAGGTAGAAACATTATAACGCGTTTTACATTTGGTTGCGGTCCAAGGTATATGGACACTCTATAAGATATACCAGGTAGAAACATTATAACGCGTTTTACATTTGGTTGTGGTCCAAGGTATATAGACTCTCTATAAGATATACCAGGTAGAAACATTATAACGCTTTTTACATTTGGTTGCGGTCCAAGGTATATGGACACTTTATAAGATATACCAGGTAGAAACATCATAACGCTTCTTAGATTAAGTTTAGTGGCAGTCCATGTTATAAGGATTACCTATAATTCAGACAAATGAGAAAAATAAGTAATGGAAGAGTTACATTATATAAATTAAGTACAAAAAAAATTTACTAAACATGAATGGCAATACCAGGGTCGTTAAACACCCATTATATGTAATTTTATGATATTATGATGTGTTTCGTATGATTGTTTTTAATCTCTTCCTTATGACTGTTAGTTAGATTCTAAAGTGTTGTACAGCACATTACGCTCTAATTTATGCGTTTTATATATTAATAACTATAAACTAGGACATATTATGTTATGAATCTTTGCTCTTAAATTTTACGCTGAGAAGCCATGACTATATTATATAGTGTAATTAATATTAGAAGAGCCTTACAGTTGACATACAAATAAATGTGGTAGTGCAAAACATTTGAAAAATGTCAGTAGATATATATTATATTATATTTGTAAAAAAAGATAAACAGCTAACGATAACTTTGCTTAACTTATAAATACATTATAGTAAATCTATATAATTTAGTAAATATCTAGAGAAATTCCTCGTTAACTGATCCGCTATACCATTTGTTGGAAAAATTTAAGACAATTTTAATTCCACATTTAAATGTAAATAAAACCGATTTGATTTAAATTATACATTGATGAATATTTGCAACAATTTTAACCTTAGAAGAAATTTGAATTTTATTAGCGGAAATTTAAATACAAATTTTGGAAAATGGTATTTTTAATAAGGTTAATATTCTAAAGAATTATTAAAAGTCTTAATACCTATCTCACAAACGACTGCTCCAATGAGACATCTCATTTAAGTGGTTAGTTTGAATTATTCCTTCTGAACTTTTAGTCCTGGGCTATATTTACATTATAACCTAGAAATTATAACTTTTGAAATATAATTTACATATTTTTCTTATATATAAACTAGCAGCCCAACCCGGCTTCGCACGGGCATAATAATATAATAAAAGAAAATACACAATGTTTTACAGTGAGTTT